>VUQI01058810.1:0-14227 GCA_015106735.1 Paratilapia polleni
AGCAAAGTTTGCCTTTTTCACAAAATCTGTTATGTTTTGTCACTGTTTGGATGTAGTGAAGCATCTACAGATACAGCAAAAACATCTGGATCATGTTTACAGTTGCCACTTGTGAAAAAAAATGTGAGGTGATAGAGCAAAATGGATATTATTTTTGAAATCAGCAACCCAAAATTAGTAAAGAACAAGTGTTAGATTTCATACAGCAAATATGATGCAGGGCGGTGTAATTATATTGTTACATGTTTAGAACTCAATAAATCCTGTCATAATTTGTCTTGTTAAATCTGTTCCAGGCAGCACGGTGGTGCGGTGGTTAGCACTGTTGCCTCACAGCAAGAAGGTCCTGAGTTCGAATCTACCATCTGGCCAGGGCCTTTCTATGTGGAGTTTGGTCTCCCCGTGTCTGCGTGGGTTCTCTCCGGGTACTCCGGCTTCCTCCCACAGTCCAAAGACATGCAGTTAGTGGGGTTAGGTTAACTGGTGATTCTAAATTGGCTATAGGTGTTAGCCCTGCGACAGACTGGCCATCTGTCCAGGGTGTACCCTGCCTCTCGCTCTATGGCAGCTGGGATAGGCTCCAGCCCCCACCCGCGACCCTGAACAGGATAAGTGGAAGAAAATGGATGGATAAATCTGTTCCATTTTTATATATTTCCATCTTAGAAATGCAAATTCATCATTATTAGCAAGTTATCGTTGGCCTGATGTACCAGAGAAATTCAAAGGATAAAATAATATGTAAACATAAATCAGCTGTCTTTATATTCTTCAATCACTGCTGTTTTTTATGTTTTAAGCCTGGAATTGGTTCCTGGAATTTCCACAGTTTTCCAGTGTTATTGATTTCATTTATTAAAAAGCCCATGATTAAAGATGCTGAATGAACATTTCTAACAAAATACTTGTTCTTACCCTCTCCTTTTAACATTTGAGTCATATCTCTAACCATATGTTGTTGGAAACTAGTTGATAAAACCTGACAGGACATTTCCCACATCCACATTCCTTCCCAGTCCACCCCAAGCTAAAAATCCCTACATTCCTTCCAATTTTTGTATAAAAGGTCTCAAATCACATATTTTAGGAATCTTCTACCATCATCTGTAAAGTGCTTGGTTCAGAGTGAAGTTTTTCTCACTCTTCTAACAGGGTTAGAAGAGATGTTGCCCTTGGCCTGCGTTGGAGTGCAGCCAGTCTGTGCCTCTCTGACCTCTTTACATCTTCTTCTCTCTTTCATTCATCTATCCATCCACCCATTCTTCCATTAATTCAACCATCCATTCATCTCTCCATCCTGCTATTCAGACCTCCATTCATCTCCTCCGCCCTCTGACCCAATTCACTTACAAATGTCTGGTTGGTGAGCGTGTGTGTGTATGTGAGAGAAAGGCGATAAATGATGAGAAAGTCTGAGAGTGGATGACAGAGGAGTAGAGAGCAGATTATAGGGTCCTCTTTTTTTTTCTTGGTTACAAGTTGGCATGAAAAGGAAGACGGCCACACTTCCGTCTAGGAGATTAGAGTGGAGCATAAGAGTAGGTGTGGTTTGTTTCCCAGTATCCAAATAAAACAAAAAGTAATGTAGTTAAAACATATGTTCCTAAGTGCATGTTAATTTTAAATTAAAAATGAAGTACCACTTCTAAGGGAATTTAAATGATAATAATAATAAAAATGTGTACTTTCTGATTGAAGTTAGAACTGTAATAGCTAATTGCCTCCAGAAGAGGGAAGCAACATATCACCATCCTTAGCATCCACACATTAAGTCTGCTCTTTTCATTAAAGACCTGCCACACCCGGTGGATTTATGTGTTGTGTGTGTGTGTGTGTGTGTGTTATTGTTGTTGTTGTTTTTTTTTTTAAATGTGTTAAAATGTTCACCTGTGATTTACATCAGCCTTTAATGCTTTACAAAAAGTTGGATGCAACAGTCCAAGAAGGAAATGTCCTGAGGTGTGAAGAAGAAAGTATAGAACAGAAAAAAACTGAACTAAGTGCAGTTTTTCCAGACTAGTCAAAACTACAGCCTATTTCTTTCATGTGGTACAAGAACTACAAGCCTCAGGTGTTGGTACAGTGTGTTACTTTGTGTAGCCTATGTATGTACATTATAAGTCTGTGTGTGGGTGAATGAGCTAATTAAATGACTCCACAGGAATGCAGCTAGATTTACAACTGAGGTTGTGACTCCTATAATTATACACCTCCCTCAGATCAGATCACCATTTCAGGTAATATAATTTTGTGTGTATGTGTGATGCTTTAAATATTTGCTGCAGGGGGGAGACTCAAAAATGGATCTCTGTGCATGTTACTGTTAGCAGCCTCGCAGTAACTGAGGGCAGCAGCAGAGCAGTGTTGTCACAGTGCTGCTGATTTATGTGTGTCGTTCCCCAGATCTCATTAAGTGTCACTCACATCACACCTCTCTGTGTCGTCTGCACGGCACGGTTTCTGCAATACTATCATCAGGCGTCAAATACACAGCGCAGCCGGGACATCTGTAATCTGGCCAATAGCTAATTCACAACAATGACAGCTTCCAATACATTCAGCGGGACAGCTGGTATTAGACATGAGAAAATGTTTCATATCTGCAGATGCTGTTGATGCTTTCATCCCCAGCTAAAAAGGATGTGTACGATTGCCAGATGGTAAATCTTTCCTGCAGCTTCAGTAACCTTTACACAGAAGACTCTTGTTTATCAGTCGCATGTGAAATCTCCCCAGAAAAGAAGAGAAATATGCAATAAGTACAGTGAACAACAAGAAACCTTTAAGACATTTCTCCTGAAATTGAATGTATTTGTAAATTCTGTTTGTTTTTTTCTCATTTTAAGTAAATGAATAAAGCAGCACCCTTTCAGTTCCAGTTGAAGTGATGGCTTTCAGCAGATGTTTGGCTGCTGCTTGCAGTTTGATATAAGTGTGTCCTGAAAATAGCAGATATGGGCCAATGTCTCCTTTTCAGCATTTCACTACTATTGCTGTGTTTACGGCCTCCCAGTACATTAATAATTAAGCTTTCCTGGAGATTTCATTGACCTTATCGTCCAATGTCCAAGTTGCCCTACCTGACACCTATGCTGGTATTGCTAATCAATAGCACGTGAGGACATTCCTGTCATCCCCCAGTCATCCTGGTCTTTACAGCCAATTGAAGCCCTATCTCAGTGATTACCATACTTTTTCAAAGATTATATTTATCTGTCTATGCATATATCATGGTGTTACCTAACTTTTATATTGCAACTTATTGTTCATGCTGCACAAGCATGAACATCAACATGTCTATTAGACCCCATCCCTACAAGACTCCTCAAAGAAGTGCTACCATTAATTAATGCTACAATCTTAAATATGACCAATCTATCTGTATTAATGGGCTACATGCCACGGGCTTTTAAGGTGGCGTTAATTAAACCGTTACTTAAAAAGCCTTCACTTGACCCAGCTGTCTTAGCTAATTATAGGCCGATCTCTAACCTTCCTTTTGTTTCTAAAATTCTTGAAAGAGTAGTTATAACACAGCTAACTGATCGTCTGCAGAGGAATGGTTTGTTTGAAGCGTTTCAGTCAGGCTTCAGAATTCATCACAGTATAGAACCAGCACTAGTGAAGGTTATGAATGATCTTCTTATGGCCTCTGACAGTTGACTCATCTCTGTGCTTGTCCTGTTAGACCTCAGTGCAGCATTCGATGCCGTTGACCACAATATTTTACTGCAGAGATTAGAACATACCTTGGGTATTAAAGGAATTACACTGTAGTGGTTTGTATCATATCTATCTAATAGACTCCAATTTGTTCATGTAAATGGGGAGTCTTCTTCACACACTAAAGTTAATTATGGAGTTCCTCAGGGTTCTGTGCTGGGACCAATTCTATTTCCATGCTTCTCTTAGGCAATATTATTAGAAGGCATAGCATACGTACATTTTCATTGCCATGCAGATGATACCCAGCTCTATCTATCCATGAAGCCAGATGATACACACCAAGTAGTTGGCCTGGATGACGTCTAATTCCCTACTTCTAAAATCAGATAAAACTGAAGTTCTTGTACCCAGCCCTAAAAATCTTAGAAACATGGTTTCTAACCATATACTTACTCTGCATGGCATTACCTTGGACTCTAGTAACAATGTGAGGACTCTTGGAGTCAATTTTCACCAGGATATGTCCCTCAACGCATATATTAAGCAAATATGTAGGACTGCTTTCTTGCATTTGCGTAATATCTCTAAAATTAGAAACATCAAACATCTCAGAGCAATGCTGAAAAACTAGTTCATGGATTTATTACTTCTAGGCTGGGCTATTGTAATTCATTATTATCAGGTTGTTCTAAAAGCTCCCTGAAAAGCCTTCAGTTAATCCAGAATGCCGCAGTGAGAATACTGACAGGGGCTAGAAAGAGAGACGATATTTCTCCCATATTAGCTTCTCTTCATTGGCTCCCTGTTAACTCCAGAATTGAATTTAAAATCCTTCTCTTCACATACAAAGTCTTGAATAATCAGGCCACATTGTATCTTAAAGACCTCATAGTACCATATTATCCCAATAGAGCACTTCGCTCTCAGACTGCAGGCTTACTTGTGGTTCCTAGGGTATTTAAAAGTAGAATGGAATTCAGAGCCTTCAGCTTTCAGGCCCCTCTCCTATGGAACCAGCTCCCAGTTTGGATTCGGGAGACAGACGCCCTCTCTACTTTTAAGTTTAGGCTTAAAACTTTCCTTTTTGATAAAGCTTATAGTTAGGGCTGGATTAGTTTACCCTGAGCCCTCCCTTAGTTATGCTGCAATAGGCTTAGGCTGCTGGGGGCTTCCCATGATGCACTGAGCCTTTCTTCTTCACTCACCTCTTTTCACTCTCCACTTGTTTATACACCACTATTGCATATAAGTATTAGTTATTATTAAACTCTGGCTGTCTCCCTTAGTGTGTCTTGTCCTGTCTCCCTCTGATCTCTTCTGTTTCCCTTCACCCCCAACTGGTTGCGGCAGATGGCTGCCCCTCCCTGAGCCTGGTTCTGTCGGAGGTTTCTTCCTGTTAAAAGGGCGTTTTTCCTTCCCACTGTCGCCAAGTGATTGCTCATAGGGGGTCATCTGACGGTTGGGGTTTTCTTTCTAAAATTGTAGGGTCTTTACCCCACAGTATAAAGTGCCTTGAGGAGACTGTTGTTGTGAATTGGTGCTATATAAATAAAACTGAATAGAACTGAACAGTTTTCTGCCACCATATAGGTGTTTAAAACCTGTGTGTAACTAACACAGGGTGGATCTGACTGACAAACCGAAGCACACTGCTTGCTCATGCAGTAGTGTCTTGTCAATCAAAGGGTAGGCCCACCATGCAGCCTACCCTGGGACCATAATAATGAACATCATGTTCTGTTTATTAAGTCTAGAAACTATTGACTGAGGCTAAAAACATCACTGATTAAGTGAGACATAGGCTTGTTTTCCCTTTGCAAAAATAAATCTGATTCTATAGATATACAGTTGCCCAACACCTTAGAAAGAACAGAATTAACAACAGAACAAAGTTAGGAAACTATAACTTAAAGAAGTTGGAAACCATATCATTTCTTTCAAAGCCTAGTGTTCATCAATATCAGGACATTTTCCTGTGTACATCTTTAGAGACACCAAGGTTAAATCTTTTATGTGAGGCTTGGACAAACTTCTGACAGGAAAGCAGAATAGGTATTGGAATTCTTTCTTTTTGTACTCATGCTTTGCACATTGCATTCTGAATCTTTTTGTGTCAGCTAATACAGTAAAGTTTTACTGTGTAGCTGCTCCTTAACAAGAAGTGCTGCTGCTGCTGCACACCTTATCTGACTGCCCTTGGTGTCATTATGGAATAACAATGCAGTGCACACGTCCAGCCACATAAAGAGAAAGTGAGAGACTGAAAGAGGGGGAGGAGGCCATAGAGAAAGGAGGGTGCCTCACAAATTACTGCTCCCACTTTCATGACATCGGAGGGGGGTTTATTTGGTTCACTTCGAATGTCAGAGACGGACAAGAAAAAGAATGAGAGAGAGCGGGAGATAAGGGACCAACTGTGGGGAGAAGATGTACTCTGTGCAACGAATGAATAAAAGTGGGGAGATTTGGACAAGGATTTCTCCTTCCATTCCTTGTTGCATTAATTCAGAAGCTTTGCTCTGTTTACCGAGAATGCGCTGACATTTTCTCCTTGCAGTCTTTGTCGTGCTGTCACGCAATCACAGCCTTGGATGTAACACAGTAATTATAAAAGTCAATATTGAAAAGATCATCATGCAAATTGGTGTGTGCATTGGGAGTGATGATGCCATACAAATTCTATTAGCATAATTTGGTCTATCTTCTCCAAATAGAAAAACAAAATCGGTCCTTGGTGTCAATCAAACGACTTGATGAACTGTAATGGTTAACCCTAAAATCAATCAGCAACATTCAAAACCATTAAACAATCACACATGCCAAGAGCAAGTTAGCCCATTTTCCATGTGCTCTGAATTTTGTTAAGCTTGTCAGTGCACTAGTTTGAAATGTGCAGATCTGCATTGCTCTCATCTGGAACTGCGCTACAGGCAAATTATCTAAGTGCCTTCCATATCCCCCCTCCATCTCTTTTATCTCAAACTCCCAGGGTCCTCTCTGGTACTTTTGGCAAGTTGGCAGCTAATGTCCAACCCTGATGAGAACCACTTGTGAGGACAATTCCAATTTCACAGCGGGTGGGAAAACAACACTTTTATCTGACTGAAATTGTTCAATTAGCTCCAAATAAAGTCAAACATTTCTCTGCTTCCTCCAGGGGTTATGGATGAAGAACTGAAAAGAGAAGAAAAGACCTTGATTTTGCCCATTTAGGGCATGCTATGATTTTTAATTACCCAATGGAAGGAGTCTTTTATTGAGCTACACGGCTTCACACTGTCACCTGTCCTCTCTAATTGTACGTCTTCACTCCTGAGGGGAGTTGGAGGGGAATGTAATTACAGTGAGATCAATAGTCAAGCATCAACGATGACACAGTAACGATTCATATTATATGCAGATTGATTCATTTCCGGACATTGTTTAGTTTAATTTAATGGAAGTCTGCAAGCTTGAGGGGGGCAATTTTCTCACATTCAGAGAACAAGGCTATAAAGACAATTATACGGGCAAGTTTAATTGTCTGGGAACTATATGGACTGATTAAAAACCACAGTAAGAGCAACTAACAGCAGCTTTTAGGGTAATTTTGGAGGCATGTTGGATACTTACAAAGTCAGTTAATTTTATGATTTTTTAAGGTTTTACAAAAAGGGTCTCACTAATGCTTGAGAAAACAATTTTTTGTAAAGGAATACTGTAAGTAAAGCATGTCATGACATCAGTTCTTAGACTATAATGTGCATTGTGGAGAGAATTGTACAACGGAATATTGAAATTTCAACCTGATGATGGCACCACATGAAAAATCAGGGGAATGCTGAAGTCCTACAAAAATACCAAAATCGATCTCATTTGGAGAAATTATGAAATGACCAATTCTGGTGATAGACTAAAAGAAAGGGGATCACCAAAGGTATTAAAATTCATCTTTTGGGTAACTGCCCTAAAGTTATGCTAATATATCTAACAAACAGAATATCAATGATGTAATAGCTCATCCAGCTCATGGTCCATGACAATTTACAGCTGACTGTAATTTGTACAGAAATGAAGTGATTAGTTTACCTGTCATTGGTTGGCTGTATTGCACAAACTAATGAGAATTAAAATCCACTGAAAAGAACAAATGTGACCTCAACCTTTAGAACAGCTTGGGTGAAGACCCATTAGGTGATCAGTGTCTGTAAGTTAGATTAAATTCTGACCAATACTATAGGAGGAGTAGGAGTTCTTGTGAATTGTTGACAGACGGATAGATGTACAGATGACACTCACCATGGCATGAGCTCATTCGGGTTTCAGGTTTACTTATAAAGTGCCAAATCACAACAACAGTCACTTTAAGGTGCTTTATACTGCAAGGTAAAGACCCTACAGTATTCTAGAGAAAACCCCAACAATCAAGTGATTTCCAGTGACCAAGCACTTGGTGACAGTGGGAAGGAAAAACTCCCTTTTAACAGGAAGCAGGAACCAGGCTCATGGAGGGAAGGCCATTTGCCATGACCAGTTGGGGGGTGAGGT
The DNA here is from genome assembly GCA_015106735.1 of Paratilapia polleni. Taxonomy (NCBI): domain Eukaryota; kingdom Metazoa; phylum Chordata; class Actinopteri; order Cichliformes; family Cichlidae; genus Paratilapia; species Paratilapia polleni. The sequence goes on from VUQI01058810.1 coordinate 8,194, forward strand.
GAAAGAGAAAAGAAAAAGAAGAGCATATGGGACAGGGCAGAACACACACTGTGGGAGAGAGAAGACAAAATAAGCGCATCTTAGCCATATGTGAGCTCATCTGTCCTTCGGGCAAATGAGCTAATCATATACAAGGTATAACCTATAGGTTCTCTGAATTCACCCATTAAAAATAATCTTAAAAAAAAACAAATTTGGCCCATCTCCACTTTAAGGTCATGTCCTTGAACATCTCTTGACTGCTTCAATCATGGCTGCTATTTTTAGATTGCTCCCTGGAAGTCCTGTTCTGACCATCTGGACTTTGATTAAACTTGATTTATTGTCTGCATAAGCTTGAGGTCCATGGTGAAACTGCAGCTGCAGTTTTGCAAATGTTAAACTATGTCAGACTGACTCAACTTTTATGTTGAGCCCTCAGACACTCAGAGAAAGTAGGAGTCCTCTTCTGGCCACCCAGAATGTCTCAACCAAGTTTCATAACAATCCACCCAGTAGCTGTTGAGATGTTTCACTAAAAGACAAGAGTTCAGTCTCATGTCTGTGCCAAAGTTTATGCCAACACATCACTATGTAAGTGAAACATTTGACCGGGTGAAGGCGGATGATGTTGAAAAAGCTGTAGCCACAAGGATTTGTCTTATGGGAAAAAAGAATGTCTAGAATAAACCAAACATAATGAAAAATCATCCAATGATTAAGGTATTTTTGTTGACTTACCTACCCACTTTTGTACCTACCTATCTACCTATCTACCTTCCTTAGTTAGGTGATGTTGGGACACCCATAGTCACACAAATTTGCCTTCTAGAAACCAAGGTAACCATGGTAATCCATCCAATAACTAAGACATTTTGGTTGAACTACCTCTACCTACTTACCTACCTTCCTATTAACACCATAAAAAGCCTTCATAATCCCAGTATGTGCATTTTTGCATGATTATACATTATGTATACTTTAACTTCCAGCTGGGGTCAGGCCACATAAAGAGAATATGTATCTTTAAAAGAATAAGTATTACTATAATACTTTAAACATTCCCCCTTTCTTTCAACATTTCTCAGTGTTCCATAGAGTTAAGGTGAAAGAGAATATTTGATGGATGGGACATCGACTTGGAAGGCCACTAAGGATATGTAAGAGTGTCTACCAAAGACTTTAAAGTGCAAATAATCCACAGAAATACATTCTGTACAGCAGACAGCTGTCTCCCCGATGTAACATAGCTACCACTGAATGCTTGTCAGCTTTTACTGACACTGCCAGTGCGTATTCAAAGCAGAGATCTATAGTAAAATGGCACACTGGAAAACAATGACAAAGGATAGGTCCTTCGAGTGGCTGAGTCATTTCAGGATGACACCAGGATAGATGGAATGAAAAAAAGGGAAATAAACAGCAAGTGACAGAAACAGAAAGGGAACAAAAGACATGTTGAAGGACTGAAACAAAGAGAAATGTCAAAAATAGATGAAAGTTCTTTTGCGTGTCACCAGGTTCCTATGAAGTGCATCCCCCAGAGACAGTGACACCAGCCCCCATGCCCAAGAGGAGGCATAATATTAAAAAAGGCAAAGGTCTGTTCTCTGCGCTGAGTTTGTGTTTGGTCACTGTGTCCCAGCAGACGACGGGAAAAGGTCTATTTGTCAAAATAATTTTTTTCTGTCCTGGACCATTTCAGCCAAGCATCCATTACTGAACCCCTGAATTCATGCAACATTAAACTGCCAGTAACCCAGCTGGTCACTTTCTCCATCTGAATGAAACACTAGAGCGGAAAGCCCTTTGAGGAAATGCACTTTACAAAGGTACAGCATGATAAATGAAGCAATATTAGTTGGTGTGGACTAATGTTTGGCCAAAACAGGGAGCTTGATTTCATTAGAATTTTTCAACAGCACTAAAATGCCCCTGGTGGACTATTCTTGGTGTAAGATCCATTTAAAGGGCATTTAGTGAAACATTTTACAAAAATGTTCCTCGGTTAAAGATTTATGTCCTACACATGACAGATTTATGAAAGTTCTTGTGATTATATTCCATTAAGTGAAACCCAATGTCAATGCTATACAAAGTACTTGTTTTAAGAATTTTAGTTTTAAGAATTTCAGAACAGTAAAATAATATAATACAAACACTGGACACACAGTCACATAGACTCCCAATCTGAATAAAGAGATGCATTAAAGCCTCCTAATGCTGGTTGTGTTGACACATTTGAACAAATTGGCACAAAATAAAGACATCACCTTGTATCTTAGGCCCCAGTCACACAGGGACTGTTGGTGACCGCCTGATAACCTCTGGTCGCTAGAAAAAAAATTTCCTCACTGATTGCAAGTGATTTCTGGAGGTTGCTGGCAGTTGCTGTGAAATCGACTAGTTAAGCCCCAGTCACACAGGCCTAGAGACTGGTCAGTGACTCCCTGGTAACCTCTGGTCGCTAGGGAAAAATGTGCATTCCCCGATTGGTTGGCAAATGGTTGCGGGAGATTGCTTGCTATTGGTCGCAAAGAGGTACTGCAGTGCTGCATCGAAAACCTTCTTGCAATTGCTTTGGTCGCTAGCAGATTGCCACGGTTGCCCGTAATTTGTATGGAAGATGCTGACTTACCAACTACCCGGTAAGTGGTAGTGAAACTCTGAAGAGTGCAATCATTCACCTTCAAACATGATGGTTTCAGCGATAAGACACAATTTTTACATTGAAGACAAATGTTCTCCACTTCCAGTTTGGGTCACACTTTTTCTGTTTTCACTACTAGTTAGTTAGCAAGTATTTGCAGACAAGCCTGCATCTTCCATATAAACTACGGGCAACTGCAGCAATCTGCTCGCGACCACAGCAATCACAAGGCGATTTTTAGTGCAGCATCCTGTTTGCAACCAGTTTCACCCAGTGACACCCACCAATCCCCAGCACCACTTGTTAACTGGTCGGGGAATACACATTTTTCCCTAGGACCTGAAGGTTGCCAGCGGGTCGCTGATCAGTCTCTAGGCCTGTGTGACTGAGGCCTTCGAAAGTTGTGTAAGTACACAATATAATTCTTATACATTTTTATTTTTTTAAGTGTATTTTTTATTATTTTTACTTTAACTAATATGTTCTGGATGGACATCAAAGATCTTTCTTTCACTGTAAAGATTGCTTTAGAGCTGGTTTGATGAGGTGTGGTGTTTGTCACAAGTTTGAGCTACATTTTGGATGATCTTTATACTGTTTACATCCCTGGCATACACCATACTTAAGGTCCATTTTGCATACTGCATTAGTGTATTTCTAGCTTATAAAGCAGAATTAGCTAATATAGCATAGCTATGGTGGGACATAGAAAATTGACTCATGTTTTAATTATGTTTCCTACCATTATTTTATTATATTGACTTAGACAAATGGTTTTTAATGACTGGCTGCATCTGTGCCATGATTGCACATCTTTGACACGTCTTTGTTTTGCTTTGTTTTCCAGTTTCCGTCTCCTGCCAAAGCTAAATCACAGTGATCATGTCTCTCTTGTCATGAGTGGGGAACAAAATGACTAGCTATCAATGGAGGTACCAAGGAGCGAGGCGGGAGCCAGGAGCTCCACCCTCTCTCTAGTCCATCCCGAAACCTCTTGAATAGAGGGCATTTGGGTGACTGAAGTGTTTGGAGCTGCAGCTGCATTTACACCAAGTCTTCTATTTCCCCAACAAACGAGAAAAGGAGTTTAGTGAGAACAGAAATACCCCGATCACTTCACACTTCCTCCTTTAAGAAAGATATTTGACTCACTTATACAGAGGTAGTGTAAACTGTTCTTGGTTTTCTGAGAGAAATATTTCCACTCACATTTCTGTTTTAATTTGTTCATATTGGCTAATTAAAGAGGTAGGAATGTCAGAGGTTTTATAGCAGTACATACATCAAGTCTTTTTCTTCCTTTCCTTTCTTGGTGTCGAACTTCTTCCCCTGGCTACTGCTTGTATGTAAGATTCTGCAGCTGTCACCTTGTTAAAAGGGGAAACTAAAAGCTGCAAAAAGGATTTCACTAATGCATTCTTAATTAACACACACACACACACACAAAAAAACCAAAAAACAAAACACCTAGTCAACACCAATATAGTGCCTCTTGTTTGCTTAAATTGGTTTTATCTGAAATTGCTAATTCAAACTGCCTCTTAACAAACCTAAAAAAGATAAAGGTACTTCTCTGAGAGGTTCACTCTTCGATTTCCATCATCATTATACAACTAAAATAATAGCTTTCAAATGTTACATTGCTCGGAGTAGAAAAGTTGTTTTCCTAGCCAAAGCACAAAGACTCCATGCTGCCAATGTAGGCCACTCACTGTCTTTCATTAGGAATTTTTCCACACCTCTTATCTGTTTCTCTGGGGGTGTCATTGCTCCCAGTTTGTTTACTTCATTTGCTTTTATTTTGTTCAAGTTTCACTTTTTTTTTTTATCACTGCTGCTCCACATTCAGCTGTTTTAACTTTCAATTGGTGACAGTATTAAAATAAGATATTTGTAAGTGCTGATCTTTTGGTGCATTATGGAGCATGCACACTGTCTTCACACAGTAAAATTATATTTGTACGGGTCAAAAAAATAAATAGGAATTGTGACAGCAGCCAGTGAGAGGCAAGCAATCCATAAAGACTGTCTCTGTTGAGAAGCTACTGTGTATATCGGGGCTTCCACTTGTGCTGCTGGGGGAGCTCAGTGGCAGATAAAATCCAAGCTGTCAGTCACCATAACCTTAATATACTCTGTTTTATGTCTGTGCAGTAGGCTAAAGTCACACAAAAAATGTTTAAAAGAAAAGCAGGTTCTAAGGTGTTTTTTTTATGACAATGATATGACATATGGAAGTAGGAAGCTGTCTTTACAATATAGTTGGGAGACATACATATGCTGGTGCCCCTGAGGGGATGGATCTTCTCATAGAGGCAGAATGTCTTCAAACAATAGCTGCACTGAAGTGGTATGCTTTCTCTGAAAGTGAAATAGGTACAAAATGATAGTTATTGAAAGGAAATGGTAAATGGACTGGTACTCATATAGCGCTTTTCTACTCAGATCAAGTACTCAAAGCACTCTATACTACATGCCTCATTCACACAAGCACTTTTTTCTAAGCCTAAGTGCTTTTTAACTAACATTCACACACACGCACACTCTGATGAATGCATCGGGGGCTGTATGTTGTTTGTGGCTTCTCAAATAACTTGCTTATAATGTTGGAGCCAACATCTGGCTTAATAGGTGAAACCTCCTCCTTCTTCTTCTTCTTTTGGGTCCCTTTAGGGGACAGCGGATCATCTGACTCCAAAAGCCAATACCAAGGTTATAATAACCAGAAGCACTCGGACTGGCCTGTAGATTGGTACAGAACATTGTTCAATGACTATGACTTTAACCTAGTAATTGTTCACCAGTGGCCTGTCAGTTAGGGTTAGGATTATGGTTAGGTAATGAAAATGTATGCTAAGGGAAGCATGTATAATGTAAATAGAATTGGTCCCAGCACAGAACCCTGTGGAACTCTATAATTAACTTTAGAGTGTGAAGAAGACTCCCCATTTACATGAACAAATTGGAGTCTATTAGATAGAAATGACTGAAACCACTGCAGTGCAATTACTTTGATACCCAAGGTATGTTCTAATCTCTGCAGTAAAATATTGTGATCAACGGTATCAAATGCTGCACTGAGGTCTAACAGGACAAGCACAGAGAGGAGTCCACTGCCAGAGGCCATAAGCAGATCATTAGTAACCTTCACTAGAGATGTTTCTGTGCTGTGATGAATTCTGAAACCTGACTGAAACTCTTCAAATAAACCATTCCTCTGTAGATGATCAGTCAGCTGTTTTGCAACTACTCTTTCAAGAATTTTAGAAATAACAGAGAAACAGTCTAAATAAGAATCTGTATTTTTAAAAGTTGCCGTAGATAACAATACATCTGTGGGACGGCTGTGAATAATCTTTTCTCTAATGGTTAAAATTTTATTTGTGAAGAAATTCATGAAGTCAT
>VUQI01058811.1:0-17024 GCA_015106735.1 Paratilapia polleni
ATTGTCCTGCTGCAGAACCCAAGTGCGCTTCAGCTTGAGGTCACAAACAGATGGCCGGACATTCTCCTTCAGGATTTTTTGGTAGACAGCAGAATTCATGGTTCCATTTACCACAGCAAGTCTTCCAAGTCCTGAAGTAGCAAAACAGCCCCAGACCATCACACTACCACCACCATATTTTGCTGTTGGTATGATGTTCCTTTTCTGAAATGCGTGTTACTTATATGCCAGATGTAATAGGACACACACCTTCCAAAAATTTCAACTTTTGTCTCATCAGTCCACAGAGTATTTTCCCAAAAGTCATCAAGATGTTTTCTGGCAAAACTGAGACGAGGCTTTATGTTCTTTTTGCTCAGCAGTGGTTTTCATCTTGGAACTTTGCCATGCAGGCCATTTTTTCCCAGTCTCTTTCTTATGATGGAATCATGAACACTGACCTAAACTGAGGCAAGTGAGGCCTGCAGATCTTTGGGTGTTGTTGGAGGGTCTTTTGTGACCTCCTGGATGAGTTGTTGATGCGCTCTTGGGGTAATTTTGGTAGGTCGGCCACTCCTGGGAAGGTTCACCACTGTTCCATGTTTTCGCCATTTGTGGATAATGGCTCTCACTGTGGTTCGCTGGAGCCCCAAAGCCTTAGAAATGGCTTTATAACCTTTTCCAGACTGATAGATCTCAATTACTTTGTTTCTCATTTGTTCCTGAATTTCTTTGGATCACAGCATGATGTCTAACTTTTGAGGATCTTTTGGTCTACTTCACTTTGTCAGGCAGGTCCTCTTTAAGTGATTTCTTAACAGGCGTGGCAGTAATCAAGCCTGGGTGTGGCTAGAGAAACTGACTTTTTTACACAGGGCCATGTAGGTTTGGGTTTTTTGTTTCCCTTAATAATAAAAACCTTCATTTAAAAACTGCATTTTGTGTTTACTTGTGTTATCTTTGACTAATATTTAAATTTGTTTGATCTGAAACATTTAAGTGTGACAAGCATGCAAAAAAATAAGAAATCAGGAAAGGGGCAAACACTTTTTCACACCACTGTACTTGCTGCTTCATCAAGTGATGAAGCAATGAGTATATATGTATCGTGTCTTACTGGTACCATCTTTGCTTTAAAAGGCACCTATTATGCTCAATTCCAGTATAACAGAACTTTACTAGAGTAGCTTTGGATGATTCACAGTGGAAAATAATCCCTATTTATCATTTGCTCAGTGCTGGTAGAGCTCCTCAGTTCATCCTCTGCCTGAAACAAGCTGTTGTGGCTCACTTCCCCCCTCCCTTTAACTTTCTTCTGAGTGGCTGCCCTTCACAAATAGAAGGTTTGAACAGCAGGTGGGTGGGGCTGCTGTGCTCACAGCCAGAGCTGTGAGATGACCACATTAGGAATATCTACTCTCAGTGACATCATACAGATCCAAGAATAGAAAAAAATGGAATCTGAGTGTTTACCGCAGCCTGAAACCTGAGCTTTTGGCTCACAGCAATTATGTAAATGTCCTGACCTCATTATTTTTATCATCATTTAGACTTACTTTGGCCATGTTTAATATGAATATTAGTAATAGTATATATATATGAGAAAATAAGGAAAAGCATTAAAGGTCCACTTTAAAGCTTTTATGAATTTCATGTTTGCCTGAAGTATTCACGTGGAGTTAAAGACGTTTAAAAGCACTGACACAGAAGTGCCTCTCAGTGAACATCAATAGCACATATATGTCCTCTTTATCCAGGGTATGAAAAGAGTAGCCACATGAATAAGGTACACTTTGTCCCATTCCCTTGAAACGGTCCAGTACAGAATGGGTTGTGTTCACACCCGAGAGTTGACATGCTGTTCATGGGAACATAATACCTTAAAGACTGGACACTTTGTCTTTTGTCTTTGTTCCTAGGTGGCCACTATAGTTGACAATTTTCCAGTTCTTTTCAGCAAAGATTGCACGGACAAAAGCAGGTTTCACAGGATGCATGATCTGCCTGTCTGCCTTTGTTGCTCCCTACCTCCTTTTATAGCTTATGGTAAATTCAGAAAGCTAGGCAACTATCTAGCAAACAGTGGTTCTGAAGCAAATACTCCTACCATGTTGTGATCAAATGTAGTGCAATAAAGACTTGTCCACTCTGTTCACTGCAGCTTCTAAAAAAAACCCCAAAAAACAAAGCAAAACAAGCCACTTGCCAAGACAATATTCCCAGTCCAGCGAGGAACTCTCTCAAATTCTCTCTCGAGAAATGTTGATGAGCCTTGCTACAGAATAAACAGTGTGTCTCTGGTGTGGACTAACACAGAATTATTTATAAGACAGCTACACCATGTACCTAGAGAACAGACACACTGAGGTTTTAATGCGAAATAAGATGGGAAAATTTTTCCAGGTACCACATTCAGTGATATAACCACAAAAAAACAAAAAAAACCCCAAACAAACAACAGTAAGTCCTGATGCACTGTTTTATAAAATATAAAAAATTTTAATGATAAAGGTTAATACTAGGGGGAGTTACATGGGTGTATACCAAGCTGTACTACAGCAGGCTACATATGGGATTTCAATTTTCATTGTATTGCAGGGTTTGCGCCACTGTCACATCTGCATCCCTCTGTCATCTGAGCCTTGATGACAATTCAAAACTACTGTGAGGTCAGAGACTCCTTCAAAGAGATCCTGGTCACCCAGGAGTTCCTGTTATGTACTCTTTTACTCTACAATGTCTTTGTATTTCAGTTTATTGCTTTCATTTATATACTTAGAATGACCACAGATCACCTCTCTGATGCAGAAAATTATGAGCTTCTGAAATGACAGGGTTTACTGCAGGGAGATTGAGTTTCATTGCAAACTGCTATATATAAATGACAGGATTTAATGATCTCAAATTGCCTAATGTGCAAAGGTGGCCCAGCACTGTGGCCTGCCAAGCTTCTACTTTTGCTTGCTTTGGGGCTTTCAGATATTTGAGGTTTAAGACTGCTCTGTGAAAATGTTTAGTTAGCACTCTGTTCCTAACCAGCTGAGCTGGACAGATTTCACACTGAGCCTATGAAGGTACCATTATTATTCATGAATTCCAAGATAGCGGTTGGTGTAGTCATGTTATTTGTTGCACATATGTGATGCATATACATATGTGGCTGACACAAAAACTGCAAGTGTTTGTAAGGTGTTGTTTGTTCCTGAATATCTCCACTACTTCTTGGCATAAATGTCTCCCAGGTGGAGGGATTGAATATAATCCACCCTCATTTGTTATTCTGATGATGATAGGGTAGAGGGTTCTCAAACATGTTTCTGTTAAATCTCATGTAGCTGTGCCTGGGTTGAGATCTGGTGAGTGTGAAGAATGTCATTCAGATGATTTTAAATTATTCAGTGCCTTTAACAGCTATGTACAGTATGCTGATAGATTCAGTTTTTTTTTTTTTCAGGTTTCATACAGTCACAAGTATTCCTTGTATACACATAATATTCCTAATGTGCTGGTCCCCTTCTTGTTGCACAGACTCTGCAAGAGCTCTGAAAGTGTCCTGTGGCATCAGGAACCGAGATGTTTGAGGAGAGAAGTGGTTTAATGATAACGTATTGGTGAAAACTATATTTGAAAAAGACAGATTGATCTTGTTTCAGTAATGCACTTATGATAATAGAGTGAACAATTGTACACTTGTTCTTTTAGTATGCTTTTGTACAGTTTTGGCTGCAGATACCTCCATGCACTTGTCTTTTTTGGCAAATTAATTAAACTCAAAATCCAGCACACAATAAAACAAAGTCAGAGATGAATTGGAGAGGATTCCTCCCATTATTTTTTTCTACAGATATCGCAATAATATTGTTATTGTGGATTCTTTTGACCATGATGACTGTGAATGAAAATCAGATATCATGACAAGCCCGATTAGTGAGCATACGTCACGGGCACAAATTTGATTCCTGGCTGCCTGGGCCACTTGCTGCATATCATTCCCCTGCTCTCTCTCCTCACATTTCCTGGCTGTCTCCACTGTCACTTTCAAGTAAAGGCATAAAAATGTCCCCAAAAATAATCTTTAAAAGATCCTTTTTCTTCCCCGTTACCAACACATCAACCTCCGGAAATGACTGTTCACTTGCTACTTAATATATTCCACCTCTTGACAGCTGCCAGTGTATCGATATTTTTTTTTTTTTTACTTCACCTGTCAGTGGTTTTAATATTGTGAACCAGGATTATGTTTTATAGGTTCTATAGACATTCTGTACTATAGAAGCCTTTAAACACCACTATAAGGTTTCATCTTTGCCTTCCACAGTGCCATGTAGCTCAACAAACTCCAAAAAACTCCAAAAAACTCCAATCTGATTTGAACTGCAGAATTTAACTGCCAGTTTCTGTGACAAGGACCTCAGTATCTACCCCTCTACTCCTTAGGCTAAGCCTATACTTATTTACTGACTTGCACAAGGACAGCTATAGACACTGTGGATGAGTAGTTGTTGTCATTATATGACCGGTACATGGAGCCTCATTTCACACTTGTGACTCTTGTGACCCTCGCATACTCACGAATGCAGAAAATACACTGCTTTCTTTACTATCCATTTTCTCTGTCGTTTATGCCATCCATCACTGTAATAAGCCAAGGGTTTGTACTATGCTTTCCACTAGTGCTTGTTTTAGGGGTTTGATGAACTTCAGGTGCGCAGACTTACTCCATTGTCTCAAGTGGTACCTCTGCCATCTCAGCAGAATTTCATATCTCCCAGCAATGCCTCAGTGTATGTATCATTTAGCAGAGCTGTTGAGTAGAGTGAAAACAGGGAAGCAAAATGTCAGTCATGCTTTTTATTCTACTTCTACTTGGCTTGCAGATTAATCTCCTTATCTGTCCATTCTCAACAGTTCACATCTTGTGGCTGTGGTTTTCTTTTTGTCTGTCTGTTCCTGAATGTTGCCGCTCATTTTTTCCCCCTGCTCATTTGGTGCATCCTCATTTTGATTGCGTTCTTCTCCTCCCTCTCTGATTGGTTTCACTTAGCTTGACCCCTTATTTCCTCTTTCAGGCACCTCTTTATAGCACAGTCACCTCTCACAGCATCCTGCCATATGTAGGCAGGAAGATACAAGCCTCGAAGCTACAGATGTGTATTGGCACTTCAAATGCATGTGTGTGTCTGTGTCAATTTATTTTCTCTGTATTTTCTCCATTTTGCCCATTTCTCAAACAATGGCCTAGAAGTAATCCACCCTCATTCCTTCGATTCCTATTTCTTCCACCCTTCCTTTTCTTGCCCTTACTCTCTCTTACCTCCTTTTCCAGCTTTTTACAGTTACTTTGACTGGCATAAGAGGAGGTAAGCATAAGAAGTGAGACACAGGTAAGAGTGTCTCACTTCTTATGCTTACCTTATGCTCATCCGCCGAATCACCTTAGTAAATTTACTAGATTTCTACATCTGTCACCATCTTCTTCTCCCACCAGCTCTCTTTTTTCTCCCTTTCTGTTGCTGTCTCTTTGGCTTTTGCTTACTTCTTAGAAATGCAGCAGGTGTCATCTTCTTTTGGCTACTTTAGTAATTAAGCAGAAGATGTTGGAATTTGCAAACATGATCAAAAAGTAAAACTGTCACAGTTAAGGGACAGTGATTTTGGTGACCCAGGTCTTTCCTCTTGAGTATTTATTTAATGAAACAATAGTAAAGAAGAAAGCGTGGGAGTTCTGACATTGTGGCTTTTTCCACCTTACACCAGCTCTTACTGCATTTGTGTCAACCAGCAGGGGACATACCAAAAAATAATACTTTGATTCCAGATTGATGCCAAAATTCTAAAAATGTGATGCTACTCATAATAATATTGTAGGGTCTTTACCCTAAAATATAAAGCGCCTTGAGGCAACTGTTATTGCAATTTGGCGCTATATAAATAAAATTGAAACTCATCTTTCTATAGTACTATTAGTACCTTAGATTCTGCAGCTATAGGAAATACTACACAACAAAAATGCCTGGAGATGTGTTGAGTCAGCAATGAGTTACAGAGAACCAAAAGCTAGAATTCATACAGCTACAAGGCAAGTTAGCTAAGTAGCTCAGAGACAAAGTGAGAGTTTCACATGTTAACTTTTATTAAAGCACGTCGTCAAAAATGTTTATAAGTCGAAATCATGAATTGCTGCTGAAAAGTTGTAGGAATGCATTGTGCAGCTTGCAACATTAGTAGGTCACCTTGTTACTGTTCAGTATCATTGTGTCAGCCAAGCAGTTCTTTGAATGGCCACTTGAGGCTGGCTCCAAAATCGAGCCAGTCCCCATAGACTCCCATGTTAAAATGCCTAACCTTACAGCAGAATAAACATGGTAACAGCCTGTTTCTGGTCTCTGTAGCTAATACTTCCCTACATAATAATTAAATCTGCACACATACTGGAAGCGATTCGCTCGTCGCCCATTGCTTTGAAGCAGATGGCTAGTTGCTTGCAGACATTCCAGGCTCCGGTTGCCTAGGTGACCCTCTAATGTATTTACTACCAGGTCATATGTCAGTCAGTGGTATTCTTCACTCTCATTGGCAGTCTCTTCAGTCGCTCACCTGAAAATTTATCACGGGTCCCGCCCACTTCGCTTTGCCAGCTGTTTTTTTTTTAATGATTACCCCATTCAAACTAACTTTATAAAGGCTTAAAGTTTTCAAAGATAGGCGTGTGGCTGCTTTGACTAGTAGGTGGATGCCACCACAGGCAGCTATAGCTGCCAGGTGCTAAGCTTCACTTCAGCTAGAGCCACTGAACTGCACTTTTCAGCCACATTTGTGCTGTTGGTGTGTTCTGCAGCATTTTAATTAAATTATCTGATAAAAAACATAGCTTGCTGTTCCGTCAATTATACTAACAGCCATCCAAGAAGTCTGTGCTCCAGTTCTGATGGGCAAAGTATCCCAATTGTGTGATATTTATCACTAGCTATCAGGTGGTTGAGTGATGTACCCATACTGTCTATGGATGGAGCTTGCCAAACAAGCTTGCTAGTATTGGATGATAACTGAGCTTTCTGCCTTTTTCATCTAGTAACAGTCATTTTTGGCTCTAAAAAAAAACAAGGTAGCAAAGAAACTCAAGGCTTCCAAAAACAGGACTTCACAAGCCAACAGGTTGGATCACTGTGGCCATTTTTTATTTACATCCTCTGGTGTTAGCATGCATTGTCCATACATGCTTATTTTTTTAAACAAGAGTTAAAATTCATTCATATGAATGACTAATATATATTTTTTGTATTGAGAACTGAAATAAAATTTTGGTTATCATGATGAGTCTTCTGTCAGTGACCGCTATAGATCTGCTAACTGAGCTGTGCGAGATTGAATTATAAACATAACTGAAATTGTATTAGCTATCTGAGCTATCTGAGCTGTCTGAGCTGTCTGGCTTAAAATCTAAGAGCAGTCCATAGAAAAAACTAAGCAGTTTATTGTAGCATCAAAGGAGCCTACCACTGTGGCATGTAAATGGACTGGTACTTATATAGCACTTTTCTACTCAGTTTTGAGTACTCAAAGCACTTCATACTACATTCACCCGGTCATAGACACATTCATAAAGAACTTTTATCTATACTAAGTGCTTAGCTAACATTCACACACACACTCACACTCCAATGAACACATCGGGGGCAATGTAGGGTTCACTATCTTGCCCAAGGATACTTCAGACCAGGGGAGCCAGGGATCGAACAACTAACCTTCCAATTAGTAGACAACCCGCTCTACCGCCTGAGCCACAGCCACCTCCTTTTCCCTTTGAGTAAAAGAAAGGCTGTTTTATTCAAAAAGAACACATCTGTGACAAGGAAAACATCTTCAGCCTTTTGCTCAACTGAAGGGTGACATGCCTCAGCCTTCTTCACCTGACACACAAACAGCGTTATCAGCAAGAATGTCATTCAGCTCCTGCGCTCTTATATGAAAGCATCGTTTTCCAGACATACCGTCATTCATGGCTTAAATTAAGTGAACCGTCAATGGATCCAAAGCCTTCCACTGCAGCAGACTCTGTATCAATTTGCCATCACTGTCTGTATGAGAGGTAGCTACAGACGGTGGCAACACTACATTGTCAGGTTGCTGTAGGTTTGTGCCAGATTCAGTCACTGATGTCATTAAGGAACAGTCACTGCTAATTAAAAAGTGCTGTCCTCAGTTTAAAGCAACCCGTTTTCAATTGCTTTTCCATGCCAAGTGTGGTTTTTTAGGCATTACTAAACTTATTGGAATGCTACATTGTTTGACAAAATCAATAAAAATAACCTGTTGTACATATCTTCTGTTTACAAGGGGCATCCACTCAAAAGAAAGCTGGCTTAAAGGGAGGAAAAAGGGATTTAAAACAGTCTTCTTTCAGACATTAGATGAGCAGCACCAAGGCCCAAGTCCACAAAACAGGACTGGAAATCTGTCTCCTTCAATGACTGAGATCTCCTGTATTGACATTTAAAATGAGACACAAGTCATCTTCTCAGAAAATCCCAGTTGCTGAACTTCTGACACAGGTCTCCCTCCTAACTCATCACAAACTGACGTTTGGTCAGGACCCCTCATGTCACATTTTAACACACAGGCTCATGTGTCCCCCACATGTCAAAATAATGGACAAAATATCATTTCTCAGATGAAAAGCTGGTTGCTACATCATAAACCTGCAGCTTCAATACATTATCTGTGAGCAGCCAGTGCTTTTGTATGTTATCATGCACAGAAAAATTCAAGTGGGAATACACAACATGTAAGAAACAAAAAAAACAGACCTGAATCTTTCAACCAGTGGGGAGTGAAACACTGCTTTTCAGCCAGAAATTAAATTACTCTTCAATAATATTTTTGACATTCAAAATGTGGCCAGGATTCCAATATCTTTAAATTCATATACATTTACAACAACAAATATTACTACTTACCTGAAATGGACACAGGTTTTAGTATTAGTTTCATGTTACAAAACATTTCACAGGCAAATGAGTTGCAGTGTTATATGCAAGACGTTAGCAGCTTCTGTAACGCTAGTAATTATCGAAACATTTTGTATTTGCTTGCAGTAACCTTGACTCATTACAATTATACTGTGTAATGTCACCATATGCATGCAGTTTAAGCAGGGATATCCACATCTATTTACAGCTTTACAGTGAAAAATCTGTCACATCTTACTCCCATGAATTATGGAATGACTGCTAACTTTACCTTACAATGGCCTCAACTTCAATTAGACCTTCTCATTAAATCTTCAAAAGCAAGCCAAATTGGGGGGGGGGGATTACTGATAAAGTCAAAGCATTCAATGGCCGTTTCCCACATGGGTATTAAGAGAGCTTTGACGGCGCAGCAGGCTGTTATTGAGCGGTCACATTTCAGCAATTACTGGCAGAGTTTGTAAATAACTACACGAAAAATGATGAATAGATAAGTCGCTTGGAGGCTGTCCATCGGTCTTATGCAGTCAAAGAAAAGAGCATACAGCGTGATTCACTGACAGATTGTGGAATAATGGTTTTATTTCAGCCAGACCTGGCCTCCACAAGACAACACCATGATGAATCCTCTATGAATGATGAGTAGGCTGATTTCCATAATGTGCTGCAGGGTGCTTTATCACCTGGACAGACATATAGGCTACATGGAGGATGGAAGGTGTTCCATTAACAGAAAGAGCTTTATGGTTTAAAGGTTCCTAACAGCTGCTCAAACTGCTGGGAAATCCACATGCAGATTACAATAGTTTGAATCAGAGCATATTTTAGGATTTTCCTTCTTCTAGCTTTATGCACAATTCCCAAAATCGTTAATTAAAGATCCGTCCGTCTAAATTTAATGACCACAAACACACCCAACTTTTCTCTTGTACCACAATTGAGCTCATTGTGCACCGTATGTTTGCCTTGTGTTTTATTGACTGGCAAGATTTGCTGTGCATGTGTGTATCTCTCTGTGTGTGATATTAGAAACCGTACCACCTGTTCAGAGCAAGATTTTCCCCAGATGCGGATGCCTGAGCCTCACAATGGAAGGACAAATTAACGCTGGCACAGGTAGAGATTGAGCCGCGAGGGTGAGAGACTGTCAGAAAGGCAGGGTGAAAATAGGAGTGAAAGAGAGGAGGAGCGTGAGAAACAAAAGGGCCGTTTCCCGACATGATGGTTGCCCACAGTTTGAGTCCATGGTCCATTGTGTGATGTTAAGACCACATTTTAAAGATGTCCATATTAAAAAGAGGCTGATTTTAGTGATTTTTTTTAAAAGTTTTTGCTTTTTGGAAAACTGAACTCAATGTCTTTGGCTCATTTTTTCACGCTTTTCCAGTCTTATAGTTTGACAAGTTTCAAAGTTTTTCTTCTCTTACACACTGTCTTTCTCCTTTTCCATAATTTTTTGCTGACATCTTCCTCCTCTTTACTTGATAACCGACTTCCTCATCCTATATGGGTAGTGCTAATTGTTGTACATTAGCAAGAAACCCTAAAGACTTTCTCTCACCTCACAATTACATCCATCATTTATAAATACATGTTATACCGAACATATATATAACCAGGCCATAAATATACATACAACTTAATAATATTTGGTTAAATGTCCCTTAGCAAGGCACACCTTGACCAGATGCTTTTGATAAACACCAACAAGCCTCCAGCATGCAACACTAGTCTCAGGAGGATTGGGAATTCAGTTGGGAGTTTAGCACAGTCCAGTTTTTGATAGAGTTGAGGTCAGGACAGGAGGACTAAATACCTTGTTTCATATGATCAGGACAAGTATTTAAATACCTCACTTTTAATTCTTCAAACATACAGTCATGTGAGAAAGAAAGTTTTCACAGGACTGCATAGTGTCCTGTGAAAACGTTCCTTTTTCACATGTCTGTACCTCTGGTTATTGTGATCAAACAACTCTATCTTTGTCTTTCTGATGATCAAACTTTCTTCTAGAAGGCATTTTCTTGTTGTTGTGGTCAGCCCCAAATGTCAGCACTGAAAGTGTCAATTAAGGAGCACAGGCTTTTTTTGTTGGATGGCAGCGTCTCAGTCAACGGCAATTCAAAAGTTGCTTGACGGTGACACTGATGATCCAGCAGCTTCCAGTTCATGGCAGGCTTGCACCTTGGTGGTTTCTGGCTTGTTCCTGACTATCTGAACTAACTTCATCTCATCCAAGGGTGACAGTTTGGATCTTTTTCAGACTTTTTGCAAAATTCCTAGTAACCAGGACTTGTACAATTGACTGAACTGATGATAATGGAATCAGCAGCTGTTTAGAAATGACTCCAAGAGACATTACTGGCTTGTGTAAATCTATGATCCTCTTTCTGTGGTTTGCACTGAGCCCTTTGGTTTTTCCCATCTTACTGTGTGTTGCTAGTCCAGTGAGTTCTGTGAAATGTACCCCCCTTTTTTTATTATGTTGGCGTTGAGATGCTAGCAGCTGTAGTCAGTCATGATCACTAACAGGAAGTTAAGAGGCCTTTTCCTAAACAAGACATTTTGGAACTTTTAGCAGAAATGAATTGATAGTCTAATTGGGATTATTTATTTATATTTCTTACCCTGTATGTATGCTTTTGACTGTGTGTTTATTTCAGAAAACCCAAGATAAATCACAGATGTACATTGTGCAATGATTCAGACCCAGAAAAATTATTTTTAAAAAAAACTGATTTTGTCTCTTGAAGCCATGCCTGCATCAGTATTTCACTTTGGTTGAATGGGGAGAAAATGACAGAAAAAAAAAACAAAAATTAGGAGCAGACTGTCTGGCTAACTCCTGAGCAGATGTTGGCTCTGATTTATTTCTGTGTGCCTATACCAAAAGAACCTGATGAATAAAAAATTTTGCTCATGCTGTTTGAGCATTTTAGAGTGGATGAACATCTTTACAAAAACAACATAATGTGGGCGCATGTAGCTTTCACAGTAAATACCTTTTTGAAAGCGCGGCAGAGTCTGAGAGACGGCACCAAAGAGCTCTCTTTGTCACATTTGTACACACATCTTTTTATCTCGCCATACAATTCAGCAGGAAAAGAAGAACCCAAATAGCAGAGAGAAACTCAAGCACATTAATGTTCATGTGGCATGCTGTTTATAAAATCCTTCTCTCTCCCCTCCCTGATGCTGTATGCATTATTCTGTACTTGTGTATTTCTTTGGTTCTGTTCTGGCTTTACCTTCTCTTGTATTGTTTTCTGTCTGACTGGTTTATTGCAATGTATAGCCTTTGTTATTTTGAAATGCATTTAGTTAAGTCATAAGGCTAAAGATGTGCTTGCATCAGCTTATTTGTCATTAGTGTTTCGTTTATGTTGCGGCATCAGTGTTTCACTGATACATAAACTAATTAGCAGCTACAAACTACATCCAACCATATTCATAAAAGTGTACAGAGCGGCCTGTGTAACCCAACCACACTCATTCCTGCTCTGCTCATACAGTACTCTCATGTTTTGTCTTCTCAGCTTGCTTCTTACCTGTTGAAACTTCTGGTATTTGACTTTATTTAGAACTAATTTGAATGTATGTTTGCAATTACTGACGGATGACAAATTTAAGTTGACATCTAAAAGAAAAACACACTTCATTCTGTTTGGTTGTTGCAGTTGGGTTTAGCAGCAGTCCTTGTTGCTACCTGATTCTTTGAGCATTTTTATTATCTCTAACTGCATACCCATTGACAGTAAGCTCCAAATGATAATTACATAATACTTGGTTTAGAATATATGAATGTATAGGGGAGAGCTGACCTCAAATATACCTCCCTTATGTGCAGTTATAATCAAAATCTTTTACACTTGAAGTTTGTTCTACATGTGTGTTTTTGGAAGACCAAAGCCAGGTTATGCAGAACTGGTCGTAATGGTGTCCAAGGGATTGCACACTCTATCACAAATGGCTACTTTTCTAACATTATGAGGAAATATCACATCACAAATATACTGATACTTAATGCAACCATATGTTCACTGACAATGTGTTTTTCCCCCACCCAAATATCCAGTCTTGCAGTACTGTAGCAGACAGAGAAGGAAAAAACCCAAACACGGGTAAAAGGCCAAAATCCAATATTATAATCCCAGGCACAGGTCATGCACAGGTTTCGTCAACCTGGCAAACAAGATTGGGCAAGGGTGGCAAAAGGCAAGGTCCATAAAATGGACACAAATTCAGCTTTGTGACAGATGTCTTTCTAAGAGGTCATCATTAAATATCTGTAAGCCAGGCCAAAGTGTTTGCGTATTTTAAATAGACACAGCCTGAATCAGGTGACAAAAAAGAGTTAGAGGCTGAACTGTAAAAAAGCACTATTGGCAGTGATGGGCAGACTCACAATCATTCAATATATTTTACAATGCTAGCAGGGGGCTAATGGTTGCAGCTGGATTTTTTTTATGACTCCTATGTCATAACCTTTCTAGCTGTAAATAAAATGCGATGGGAAAAGGTAGGTGGTGTTTGTTTGACTGTTTGATTCCGTCTGAGTTGCTAGTGCTCTAGTCTGATATGCAGTGGTCCTGTATTTGGCTTATAGCACCTTTAAGGGGTTAACATTTAGCCACTGCAGTTACTGAATTACATATGGCTAATGCGATGTGACTTTATGAAAGGTGAGAAGGAGCAGGGATCAACTTGCCATACAGAGTGTTTGCCTCACATCCTGAGAAAGGTATCATCTGGTAGGTCAAGGATTCCATTCACCCATAAATGATCTTCTTTTACAGCGAATGCTGTGGGAGCACTGGAGTAAAGAGGGGAGGCATGTTCACCTCCTTTGACTCCATCCCTTTTCAATCTCTCATTTTCCACTCTGCTCACCTCCTCTGCTACTACCACTCTTTCTCTACCATCTGTAGAAGGAGGACAGGGTATATTGCTGAATGTAGTATTCAAGCTAAACACTGTGTTCTCATTGCTGTGGCTCATATAATAATAATCATACAGTTAATGGTTCAATTCATCTTCCCACAGTTCAGAGTGCCTTTGAGCAAAACACCAAACTTCCAATTTTTCCTAAAGAGCAAGCTGGTGCTTTACGTGGCAGCTCTGTGTGGGTGAGCGTAGGTGAATGAGAGGCGTTAGAAAATGCTTTGTCCTAATCATTTTTTTTACAGTGCTATATGTAGTTTGTTTACCATTCAGTGCTGAAGCCTCTACATACTCTCTATGTTTTTTTGTTCGTGTAAACATACATGCACAGACTCTCAAACAATTCGCACATCTACTGTGACTGTTGTCTGCTGGCAGTCATGTAGAGTTGCACTTTATTTCTGAGTCATGCTCTGTCTGTCAAGAGGGGGGATGAGTGAAAGCACTTTTTTTCTTTTTTCTTTGTTGTAGTTTCTTTTCTATGTTGAAGACTGTCACCTTCTGTAACAAAAGGTGTCACTATCAGTAGCATTCACCTGGAGCAACCAGGTGTACTCTGTATTTTCAAACTATCCATCCATTTTCTTCTGCCACAGGGCAAGAGGCAGGGTACACCCTGGATAGGTCACCAGTCTATCACAGGGCCAACAAGACAAACAACCATTCACACCTACGGCCAATTTAGAATCAACAATTAACCTAACGTGCATGTCTCCGGAGTAGACTGGAGAGAACCCACACAGACGCAAGGAGAACATGCAAACTCCACACAGAAAGGCCCCAGCCGGCCGGTGGATTCAAACCCAGGGCCTTCTTGCTGTGAGGTGACAGTGCTAACAACTGCACCACCATGCTGTCACCCTTGACAAATGAAAATTCCTGAGAGTGGAATGACAGCTCATGTATTTTGGAAATCATGTTGTTTAGGAGTCTAGACAAAGTGGTGCTCATCTTTTGTTAATGCACTGGATTTAATTCTATTTAAAGAGCTTCGCTGTTAGGAGAAATTGCTGTTTTGGTAAAAGTGGTTGTTTCCGCCTGGTAACCATTTGTTATCCGAGAACAGAAGTGATTTTAAATTGCATTTCCATGTCTAAATGTGCTTTTACTACCAAATTTCTAGGTTACATTGACATGCAGGTATTTAGGGGATAATTCCAGTGCATTTTAACAGTTCCGATTAACATGTCTGTTGTGGCTCTATGGGTCATGCCAACTTTGTACACTTAACTGTTCTTGTGGAGATTTAGGAAAATGAGGAGTCACACAAAATATCAGGATAATTAGCACAAACCCCCTGTAGCTTTCCAAAAAGTGTGATTTTTACAAGCTTATTCTCAAGTCTGTCTGAAAGTAAATACAAAATTATTTCTCCAGGGAATTTGTTCCTGCATCAGGTATCTCCATCCAGGGATACCTGCCATTTGACCAAATTATCCTGCATACTTATCCACACATGCTGGCTTCTTCTGTTAGTTTTCATGCTTTGAGACCTGAAAGAAGGCACTGGTAAAGGTCAAAAAGACCACAGAAGAGGCAGGGGAAACATTCAGAGGGCTCCACTGCCACCTACAGAAGTTCTCGAAGGACTCTTGTTATCGTACGGTTTCTGAGTGGGTACTGAGAGCCTAAATGTCAGACAGCAGTATTATTTTTATTCATATTTATTTATTAGGTTGACACACTGTGACATATAAATAAGTTACAATCCCAGCCAATGACAGTGATGGAAAAGGATTTTAAGGACTGAATCAAACAACTCATTCAACCACAGAAGGACATAGGAGTGCAGCATATAAAATGAGATACTCTGTCTGACACTGGTGAGTTCTCATTCATTTGGTGATTGTAGAAAGCTCATGAACCTATAGGAAATTCTAGTAACAAGGTGCTGCTGTGCTAGTAGCCAGTCTGTAGGCTTGCATTTGTGTTTTTGTACATGCAGAGGTTTTACTGTGAATGCTGGGAGCCCTGCCAGAAGGTGCTAGGTGAGACCTGAACAGAAACTGTACAAGAAGTTAAACAGCATAGATAAGACCTGATCTTTTATTAAAGTTTAATTAATAATTATAATTATAATTTAATAATTTAATTCACAGATCAGCCACAAAGCATAATATTGTGCTGGTCTGTCTTGTGCCACCAAAACAGCTCTGACACATCAGGACATAGACAGCTGCAAGTGTCCCATGGTGTCTGGTATTGGGCATTGGAAGCAGATCCTTTGGTTGCTGGGGGGTTGCGTGATGGGCTCTTAGATTGCTCGATTGGTTTGGGATCTGGGGAGTTCAGAAGTTCGCTTAAAGCTTCAGGCTCTTTGTTGTGTTCTTCAAATCCTTCCTGAGCAGTTTTTGAGAGTGATAGAGTGCATTCTCCTGCTGTGAAAAGCTACTGCCATTGGGATGTGCCATTGACATCTGCAGCAATGGGAGAAGCCCCCCCCCAAAAAACCAAAACACCAAAGATAAAAAAAATACAGCATGAAAAGTACAGACAGTGGCTGTAGTGGATGCTTTTTCATTGCTATGCAGATGATACCCAGCTGTATTTATCCATGAAGCCAGATGACACACACCAATTACCTAAACTACAGGCATGTCTTAAAGATATAAAGGCCTGGATGACCTCTAATTTCCTACTTGTAAATTCAGATAAAACTGAGGTTATTGTACTTGGCCCTAAAAATCTTAGAAATTTGACATCTAACCAGATACTTACTCTACATTATCAGGTTGTTCTAAAAGCTCCCTGAAAAGCCTTCAATTAATCCAGAATGCTGCAGCGAGAGTACTGACAGGGACTAGAAAGAGAGACCATATTTCTCCCATATTAGCTTCTGTTCATTGGCTCCCTGTTAAATCCAGAATTGAATTTAAAATCCTTCTCTTCACATACAAAGTCTTGAAAAATCAGGCCCCATCATATCTTAAAGACCTCATAGTACCATACTATCCCAATAGAGCACTTCGCTCTCAGGCTGCAGGCTTACTTGTGGTTCCTAGGGTATTTCAAAGTAGAATGGGAGGCAGAGCCTTCAGCTTTCAGGCCCCTCTCCTATGGAACCAGCTCCCAGTTTGGATTTGGGAGACAGACACCCTCTTTACTTTTAAGATTAGGCTTCAAACTTTCCTTTTT
>VUQI01058820.1:0-13775 GCA_015106735.1 Paratilapia polleni
CTGACTGTTTTCTCTCTAATATTGTAGGGTTTTTACCCCACAATATAAAGCACCTTGAGGCGACTGTTGTGATTTGGCACTATATAAATAAAATTGAATTTAATTGAGTAGTGCACAACCCTGTGAATGTCAAAGATGCGAGCATGCTGCTAGTCACACTCCTGATGCACATGTCTTGTTCAGTCTTGAAGATGTTGAATCCTTCCACGACTAAGGCTATTTTTTTTGTCTTTCTGTCATATCCATAGATTCAGGTTGTTACCAGTGATGATCCTTGACAAGAAGGGGCCTGTCATCTGGGACATAAACATGGTACTGCCTGTGAACCATGGGAAAAAAAATCACAAATGTGCATCCACAATTGTTAATAAAAACTCAGGTGACACAGGTCCCAATGTTGATTGCCAAAAAGTGGAATCCTGATGTACTACTGCTGTTACTCATTGTATGCACATGACCATGCAGCGCTCTGTTCATGCACAACAGGGTGAGTCTTTTTGATCACACCTCTCTATGCTGCTCTGTCAGCAGCAGCATGCTCTCAGACTCCAAAGCTTTTTTTCTTTACAAATGCTTGCTGAGTGCTTTCTGCACCAACATCATACATTCATAGATAAGAACCACATGCATAATTGAAGACAAACAGTGAACCGCATGACATACAAGAATAAAATAATTTAAAAAAATCTTTATCTAGGCACCTTTTTTCTGCCACAAAAATAAACAAGAATATGAAAAAAATAGAAGCCCCGAAAAGCTCTGAAAAATTAATGGATGGATATTATTCAGCTGTTCCCGGTTGAATGGCTCCTGCAAGGTTCCAAACAATTTTTTTTTCTATTTTGCCACATCGTAGCATGTGGGCTGAGCCTGACTGAAGGGTTTTCCGCTGCAGAAATTTGCTGGACACTCAAATTCTGTAATAGTGATGAACTACAGATGTAAGACAGAGAGCAAAAAGTCAACTGTCTGGTGAAATACAAACACTGAAATAAAATTCAGACAGGTCAACGTGAAATATCTGGGGTGGGGAAAATGACTCTCTTAAAGGTTGTGTTTCAGATACCTTTTACAGATGATTATTTCACAAATTTTCAGACAGCATTTCAATATAAATGCATGCATTTGAAAGTCAGAGTTGCTTTTCTGTGCTTCTTCCTCTACATATTACACTGACTCTATCTGAACTGTCATGATGTGATGAACTGAAGAAATTATTTGCAGATTGTCGAGGCTGACATATATGACAGCTGGGCTATCACACACAAAAAGAGTCAAACCTTTCCACTGCATTGGAGTTTATGTTTCACTTAAATCTACACAAAGGAAACATTTTGCCAACTTGGAAGCTGCAGCAACAAGCTGTGAACACAACACTGGCATATTTTAAAATTAATACGGCACACTTGTTGCAAACAGTTGTTGGTTCAGTAGTTATTGAGCAACATTGTTATTCAGTCGAGTCATCTCTAACTGTCTCTGCATGCTATCTGATGCTAAGCAGGTAGGTTTATCAGAGCATTTTTGGTGAAAGCAGAGGCCTGCTGTGACTGAAAACAACACTTGAGTTGAGGTGAGTAGAAGCCCACTATAAAGCACCATAAAGCCAAACAAAGAGTCTCTGTTAATTCACCAAAAGGACAGGTTTGGCTATAATGACTTTTAATCAGTATTTTTGGGAACTAGGTTACCATAGCTTAGCGTAAAGAGTAGAGAAAAAAAAGGCACAGCTAACTTGGCTCTACTGAAAGGTAATCAGTCTACACCTTTCAATTATTAATATGTTAGACTAAACAAAACCACAAGTGTAAGAAAGAGCTTTCTCTGATTATGGGCAAGACTCATTCGTAGCCATGTGTGATACCCTCTAGTCTTATCTGGTTGCCTTGCGATTTCCTCCACAACTTAGTTTTTGCATCTCATTTTTGAAACACATATAACACATATAATTAGAGAGCTGTAGTTGTGCTGATATTCAGTTTCTGTTACCTTCATACAAAACCATGCTTTGTTGTTTTCTTGTTTCCAGTTTTTACTCTAGGCTAAGCTAACTCCAAAGTCCACTTGACATTGATTTCCTCATCGAGCCAAGAACGTGAATAAGGATCTGTCAAAATCTTGTTATCGTTGTTGTTGCAAATCTTGCTATTGCCAGTGACTTAAACAATTAATAATAGCTGACTCTTAGTATTCATCTCAGGAAAAAAGAAACATTAGACAAATTCTTGATCTGCTCTGACAGCATCACTGTACTTTTGCAGTATCTGTAAACCTGTATTACACAGGTGAAATCACACTTACAAGCAAGATGAGATTATATAATCTCTATATATTGGCCACCACTTCCTTCTTCTGCTGCTGCTTCTGTGGATTCATCCTTCCTCAGTGGCAGGCTGTTTGCACCTTAAGATGCCTGCCATCTGTTCAGTTAACACTAAGGACACCCTGATCATCAGCATAGCTGACAGGCTATAATGAAAGTTTACACTATTAGAAAATACAGTCATAGTAAAAAAAAGAAAGTACACTGTCAACTCTAAGGTATTACATATCAAGACATAATAAAAAAAATATCTAGTCCTTACAATACTTAAAATGAGGTAAATACTGCTTGAGATGAACAACAACACATGGCATATTACGCTGTGCATTATTTATTTAAGAAAAATGAAGCCAAAATGCAGAGGCAGTCCTGTGAAAAACTAAGTACACCCCATGGTTTGGTAACTTCTAGAACCACCAAGTAATTGTTTTCTGTATGACTTTATCAGTCTCTCACATTGTTCTGGAGGAATTTTGGTCTACTCTTCTTTACAATGTTGCTTCAGTTCATTGAGGTTTGTTTATGCATTCATTTATGCATAGCTTTCTTAAGGTCCTGCCAGAGAATTTCAGTTGGGCTGAGCTCTGGACTTTGACGGGACCATTGCAACACCTTGATTCTTTCTTTTTCAGCTATTCTATTAGATTTGCTGCTGTGCTTGGGATCATTGTCCTGTTGCATCACTCAATTTTGGCCAAGTCTTAGCAGGCTGACAGATGGTAGATACAGAAGAGTTCACGGTCGACTCAATGACTGCACGGCGCCCAGGTCCTGTGGCTGCAAAACAAGACCAAATCATCACCCCTCCACCATTGTGTTTGACAGTTGGTATGAGGTGTTTGTGCTGACATGCAGTGTGTGAATTTTACCAAACGTAGTGCTGTGCATTATGGCCAAACATCTCCACTTTGGTCTCATCTGTCCAAAGGACACTGTTCCACAAGTCTTGTGATTTGTTCAGATGCAATGCAAACCTAAGCTGTGCTGCCATGTTCTTTTTAGTGAGAAGAGACTTTCTCCTGGCAACCCTTCCAAACAAGCCATACTTCAGTCTTTTTCTAATTCTGCTGTCATGAACTTTAACATTTAATATGCTAGCTGAGGCCTGTATAGTCTGAGATGTAGCTCTTAGGTTTTTGCAATTTGAGCATTGCACAGTGTGACCTTTGGGTGAATTTGCCGGGAGGTCCACTCCTGGAAAGATTGGCAGCTGTCTTGAATGTTTTCCACTTGTGAATAATCTTTCTCACTGTAGAATGATGGACTGTTTGGATTGTTTGGAAATAACCCTTCCCAGACTGTAGCAACAGTTGCTTTTCTAAGATCATTGCTGATGTCTTTCCTCCTTGGCATTGTGTTAAAACACACCTGAATGCTCCAGACAAGCAAACTGCCAAATCTTCTACTTTTATAGAGGTGCTCACACTTGCTGATGATCAATTAATCAGGTGCATTTGATCATCAGCACCTTGCTGCTACTTACCCTCTTAATTCCTATGGAAGCAGTAAGGGTGTACTTAGTTTTTCACACGCTGCTTCTGCATTTGGCTTAGTTTTTATTTAATTTAAATAAATAATGACATGATGTAATATGTCATGTTTCGTCTACTGCAAGTAATATGAAAGGTAACAGTTGTTGAATCCACATCTAATTAGCACCCAAATCTGCAGTTCCCTTCAGCTTTATGGATCATTTTATCATCTTTTATCTCACTGTTTTGGTAAATATTGGATTTACATCCACTCCAGGACAGAAGTATGACTCCAAATGAATGGTAAACAACTTCACTTTAAAACTAAACATGTTCATTTTAAAACTGTGATAATACAGTATGTCAGTGTTGTGTTTCTGGCATGCTGGACTGCTCCTGGCTGGTTTAAAAACATTTAAAACAGGTTTAAGATGAAATGGAAAAAATATGTCTAAGTGTAAATGTACACACAGTACCTTAAAGAACCATAACCAATACTCCAGCAAAACAGTAGAATCTATTATTATCCCATCTATTTTCTAATTTGCTGGTCCTGTTCATGCTCATATGGGCTGGAACCAATCCAAGTAATTTGGACACATTGCCTATCAATCACATGGCTAAGCCACATACTCATACCTACTGAAAAGCATCTAACCCACATGCCGTTGAACATGCAGGTGAGCACAACTTTCCTTTACTTCTCTCCCCTACTCCTTGTTTTCCATCTTAACATCCACAGACAGCTTACTAATAAAAGTCTTTTCATTAAATGGTTGATTGACTCTGACCTGCTAATAGACATGTAATGGAAGCACAGGGCTAAATGATTCCCAGAATTGGTGTATTCTGTAAAAAGGCGTAAAAGCACCCAGCTGCTGAATATAATGCATGCTAAACACTAGTGAGGCTGCTTTCAGCGTTATGCTATCATAAAACGATGAAAATGATTAGCCTATAAGAGTGAGCTAATGGTGAGCTGGTTTGTGTTTACAGGTGCATGCACAGAATAAAGAAAAGTTCAAATGACATAATACAAGAGAGGAAAAAGTTACCTGAAACCGAATCAGCTGCCACAAAAATGCTTTCCCCTCTCATTTTCTATTTCCTGACTTTACCTTGCTGAGAGTGTATTGTGAGGAATAACATCTAATCCACTGAGAGGATGTCTTGGACTATTCTGGGAGAAAAAAAAGCTGCTTCAGCAAATAGCAAAGTACAGGAGCAATGACAAGGCACCCCCCTTCCACACTTTACATACAAATAGCTGTCAAAATAAAATTGCCTATTTTGAATAAGGATATGCCTGGGACGAAAACACAAATATATGAAAGGACAAAGCGGCCCACTGGAACAGATAGAGAAAGCATGAAATAAGATATTAATGTGTTATAAATTGAAAGACACTGCGTTATGACTTTGCAAATAAAGTAAACTCATGTCACTTTCATCTGTTTTTCAATATAAATGTTATTTTGATATTCTCATCCTGCATGCCTCCCATAGAGCAGCATAATGATGTTCTTCATTCAGGGAGTTCACTGCAATGTCTTGATAGAGGTCAATGGGAAGTTGGCCTTTTAAAAAAGCAAAGTAGACATTATTGAGTATTAGCATGTTAGTGATATTTTATAGTCATAAGATAATTATGACTATAACCAGTCATGGCAGATGGCTGCCTCTCATTGTCTGTCTGTGTAGGTTCTCAGTCACCCAGGTCATGGTGGTCTTTTGTACATGAAATGAATGCAGCTAGACTTCTTTTTGGTTGTGAAGATGTTTCACATCTCATCTAAGAGGCTTCTTCAGCTCTAAAAACTATTACAGAGTCCCAGTGTGTTTGCCCTTTTGGAAGTGGTCTTGAGAGTCGTTGACCCACCCTGTAATCATGTGAGTCGAAACTTGTGGTTATCCAAACCAGGTCTTCATTAAATCAGTGCAGATGCATAGGAAAGAATCTCATACATTAACCAGGGAGAAACAGAGCGACAGACAGAACAACATTGTTGTACCTTATGTGGAAGAAACTCAGAAGAATTTTTTCGGAGCATAATATCTCAGTGCTCTTCAGACCCCTCAGACACCCTCAGACACAACCTGGTTTATCCCAAGGACAAAACACAAGCTAAACAATGTAGTGTATGCGGTGGAATGCAGTGAGTGCTCAGACCCTTGGACAGGAGAGACTAAACAACCATCCCACAAATGCATGCATAGCAGAGCCAGCTCAACATGACAAGACTCAGCACCTAAAGGAGAAATGACACTCTTTCGTGGATGCTAAAGTTCACATTATGGACTGAGAAGACAGATGGTTTGATAGAGGAGTAAAGGAGGCCATTGGCGTCCACTGTGACCGTCCGTTGTTGAACAGATGTGGTAGCCTATAACACCAGCTATCAGCCACCTATAATGCAATCTTGAGATCCTTTCCCAGGCTGTTCAGCTTCCACTCACACCTTGTCCCATGTAACCGCAACAACTCACATGATGGTGGGGTGGGGCAATGTCTCACAAATGATTCACACCTTGGCTCACCTGACTCTTAAAGAATCATGCTGAAATTATGGTTCAGTGGGGGTAGCGCGTTTGGCAGTCTAGTGGCATTCCTTGGACTGCCCGTCGACCTGCAGAGAGGGTCTGTTGTCGACGGAGGCAGTGTACCAAGTATGTGGTACAACCATTCGGTGGCCTACTCTTGCTTGTGCGGTTGTTGGTCTGTCAGCCAGCCTCGAAGAAGAGCGATGTTATAACATACAAAGAGCTGAAGTGAAAGCAAGTGTTAAGAACAATGAAAAGTGTCCATTGCAGCCACTCTCTGTGCTTTTCATTAGGTATTTTTTTATTTTTTATGGGTGTTTTTTCGCAGTTCTCCCATTTATGGTGAATTCTGCTGTCACTCTCTTCCCTTTCCCCACCCACTTGTCAACCAGTGAGCTTTCGACCAATGTAAGTGTTATTCACGTCCAGCGGCATGCAGTTGGGATTACACGGTGGGTGAAAACCCCTCTTCGTTCACTGTCCGTTTGGAAATTCATACACAGACTGACACAATTGTGGTACCATAAATTATGCATCACATGATAAAAGGGAAGGTGAATGACTCTCAGAACCACCTCCAAGGTGATAACCTCACTAGGGGTTAAATACCAGGGACTCTCCATCAGTTTGTAGAACTGAAGAAGCCTCTTGGATGAGAGGTGTAATGTCTTCACAAATCAAAAAGAATTCCAGTTGCCTTCATTTAAAGCACTCAAGACTCACTGAGCCTGGTTCTGCTAAAGATCACTTCCTGTTTAAATCAACTTTTTCATTCCCACTGTTGCCAATTACTTTTTCACAGGGGACTGCCTGATCATTGGAGTTTTCTTTCTAATATTGTAGGGTCTTTACCTTACAGTGTAAAGCACATTGAGGCAGTGGCTTCAGAGAACATTCACACCACTTCACCTTTGTATTGTGCAGTTTTCTTCTTAAGGAAAAAAAGGCATTTTTTCCTACAAAACTACACTCAGTAACACATAGTGATGAGGGGAAAACACGTATTTAGAAAACTTTATTAATATGATTTTAAAAACTAAACAAAAAAAAAACAAAACCTTAAAATAAACTTAAAATAAAAAAGTATTCAGACCCCTAAATTAGTACTTTGGAAATGTCCCTTTGACAGCAATTACAGCTTCAAGTCTTTAGATCCTTTCAAGCACCAACAGACTGAATAGAAAGTCTCTCTACAGATGTTGAGTGTGGACTTTGGGCAACTCAAGGACAGTCAGACACATGTCCCAAAGCCACACCAGCGCTGTTTTGAGCTTCGGGTCGTTGTTGTGCTGAAAAGTGAACGCATGCCCCCTTTTCAGGTAGCCTAGAGCAGGAACAGGTTTCCTGCAAGGACATTTCTGTATTTGGTTGCCTTTATCCTTCCCTCAATTCTGAGCAGCCTCTTTTCCTTGAGAATCCCTTTTAGGATGATGCTGTCACTAACATGTTTCACTATAAGCATTGTATTAGCCAGTGTCTATAGGCCAGAAAAAAGTTTTCCTTTAAATGATGTTTCACAAGCACTGAGAAGGCTGCAATGTGCCTTTTACTCAGGCACATTAAACTCTGTATAATGGCCTGATTGATTGAGGAAGAGGGTCATTGTTTTGGTGTCTTCTCCTATTAATGCTGAAGATTTCTGAAGCTCTCCTAGCTAGAACATTAGGTTCTTGGTCACCTTCCTGAATAATGTCCTTGCTGCTTGGTCACTCATTATGGCCGACTTCACAGAAAATCCTAGTCATTTCAAACTTCTTCCATTTTCCAATTATTGAGGCCACTGTGCTCCTGGGAACACTCAAAGCTTTCAAAATGTTATTATACCCTTGCCCTGATCTATGCCTTGCCATAATTTTATTGTCCAAGTCTACAGAGAGTTCCTGGGACTTTGTGTCTTGTTTTTTTTTCCTGACACCCTGTGCATATACACAGGTGTCTACTTTCTAAACTATGTCCAATTAATTCAGTTTGCCACAGGTGGACTTCAGCTAAGTTCCAGGCACATCTCGGGGATAAGTGCAGCAAACCACAGTTTTGAATGCCACAGTTGAATGTCTGAATTCTTCTGTAAATGTGAACTTTTAGTATATACATTTTTTAAAATAAATTGTCAAACAGAATCTAAGATCATATTTTCACTTTGTGGGGATTTGAGTGTAGATCAATGGAAAACATGACAATTGTTACATACAACACAAGTGTGGAAAATGTTTAGGTGTATGAATGCTTTATGAAACAAATGTAAATACATTTTTTTTATATATAGGTTGCAAATACTTTTTCTAATACTGAATCCTCTGGATTAAACTTAAAAGCTGCAATTTAATGGATATTTTCTTGTATCATTTTCTGTACTTTGAAATTACAAAAGACATACTAACTACAATAAAATAATGTATTGTCAACATTGGTGCTTGGTTTATATGGATAAGCCAAAATTTTAAAATCACTTACTAATATGTGATGCAACATGGGAAAAGCTGACCAAAGACGCAGACCGAAAATCCCAGCTACGCACAAAAACAGCAAAGCAATGATGCAATCAAGAACAACTGGACTTTCCAAAATTTAGCTGGTGACTTTTCCATCTTTGGCCTGTGGCGATAACGGTGTGTGGATTGTGACTGATCAACAGTTTCTTGTAAACTTTGTGGAGTTTTTATCAGAAGTTTAATTATTTACGAACATGCTACTATTTACCTATTTGGATTGTTACTAAACCACAATAATTCAAAGAACAGACACAGTTGGCCATCTTCACGTTAAAAAATTATAAAAAACAAGCAAAGCTAAACGAAATCTGTTTTTGGCATGTTTATCTAGAAGTTTTGAAATTGTAGGAAACATTAAAAAGGAAAAAAGCGAAAATTTTGGACTTTAACCTGGTTTTCTCATGCTGTGTCACATATTGTGCAGGTCTTCCACATGCAGCTGAAACAACTCTTGCCCATCGGGGAATGGACACAGGTACTCTGGTTCCAAGTTGAACACTGTATTTTAACTACAGGATCTATTTTGCTTTCTTCATCTGTCAATGTTAACATTGTGTCTAATCAGTATTTATTTTATAGTACACCACGTTCTTTTACACAGAGACTTTTTTTAAAGACTTCATTGGAAACTATTTGGAAAGGCACTTTCAAAAAAATACTTGGAAGGGGATTAGATGAACCATCTGTCAACCTGTCTACCACGGGCTAACCTCTACCAGTCATGAAAAGCTTTAAAAGCTAGGAAGCGATGGAGCTGGCCAGTGCAGCTAGCTATGTAGTTGGCATGTTGATTTTTGGCATCTTTATAGGGAAAATTGTATAACAGGCACTTGCAGGTGGTCACATTTGAAAATAACTTTGAAAGTAATTGGATGTCTGTTGTCATACCTAAAATAAAGTTGTAGCTGGGACCTTATTATCCTGAGGTTCAGTACAACCATCTAGCTTAGAGCCCCCAAAGAGGAATTCACCAGTGATCAAGATCTCTAAAATTTCATCAGAATCCTGCTGCATGCAAGTTAGGTACACTGTTTGGGCACAGCCTTAAATTTCACATGTAGCTGTAAGTAAATGAATTAAGAAATCAGATACATATCACTGAATTGCAGTGATACTGCAGCTCAATTGAGAACTGGGCATGAAAAGAATAAAACGTGATTATTGATCACATTTGTGGCCTTTAGGGTAGGCCTATATCTCAGAACTAAAATTGAACAGAGCGGAGCTCATACTGTCAAAATTGAAGTTGCACCACAGCCACTGTAGGCTGTCACTTAAATTGGAATCTGAAGTGTCATAATCACTGACCATTATTAACTTCATCAAATAATTTAAGATGTATGAGGTAAGAATGGCCACGGCATTATGTTTGTGATATTCATTTTGATTTTAAGCAACAGCCATATAGATAGAATAATCAAGAAAAATGAGACAATTATCCATCAAGAGCATTACATGAGGCAGGAGCCAATTTATCTCTGACAAGAAGGCTCTGAATGAGCTTAATAAATCATCAAGAGAGGGGATATCATTTGGCCTCACAGCGAAAAAACTGTAGTGCAAGCATATTTCAAACCATTAAGGGCTAAAGTTAGCTCTCGCCCCCCTCCCGCCAATCTATCAAAGGGTGTGCAGTCTTCAGTGTGAGTCTAACAGCAGGCTGGGCTGTGTGCCTGTAAAGTGCCCTGAAGAACAAATGTTTCATTTTCATTAGTTACCAGGTAGTGTGTGCCTGCAGGGCCACAGCAGCCTTTCTCAGTGTCTGAGTGCAAATCTCTCCTGGGAAGATAAGGGATGGAGAAAAGTTTTCAACCACTTTTCAGTTTGAACAATGTCACAGGAGAAATCTTAAGAGGATATTCGTCTTATTTTAAGTAGTTTTTGTTCTAAAGTGGCTTCACTTGCCTTTACAGTGACTATCAGCCTGCCTCACTGAAACTGCAGATACACTCTTCATGATGAAAATAATGACCAACCACTGATTTAAACGCCTTGTTTTGCTTTTGCTCACTTCTTCTTTTTTTAACCTATCATAACCTCTGAAATTTGTGAGACATGTTAGCACAGTAAAAAAAAAAGAAAAGATTAATATGACTATATTCTCTTCATTTTGGTATGGTGGAGACTGAATAGAAACATGAGAGGTGAGAAAAGTGAACACTTGAAAACAAATGATTGGCTGTAAAGGCTTTTAGACAGCTGAAACGACTTTTGTTAGAGTCAGAAACCTCAGCCATCAGCAGGCACATGGATATCCACATGTACACTTATTTCTGCACAAAAATATCCATAAACGGCTAACTCATTTCTAGTTTGTAATGTGGTGACCATACATGGGTTTGCTTCAGAAGAGCACTGATACACTCACCAGCCGCTTTGTTACATACGCCTGTTCACCTGCTCATTAATGCAAGCATCTATTCAGCCAAACACATGGCAACAACTAAGTGCATTTATGTTTGTAGGCATAATCAGGACGACCTGCTGAAGTTCAAACTGAGCAGGAGAATGGGGAAGAAAGGTGATTTAAGTGACTTTGAATGTGGCATGGTTGTTGGTGCCAGACGGGCTGGTCTGAGTATTTCGGAAACTGCTGATCTACTGGGATCATCCCAGACAGCCATCTCTTGGGTTTACAGAGAATGGTCTGAAAAAGAGAAAATATCCAGTGAGAAGCAGTTCTCTGGGTAAAAATACCTTGTTGAAGTCAGAGGTCAGAGGAAAATGGCCAGACTGCTTCAAGCTGAAAGGAAAGCAACAGAAACTCATAACCATTTGTTACAACCAAGGTATGCAGACACAACACATCAAACCTTGAAGCAGATGGGCTACAGCAGCAGAAGACCATATTGGGTGCCAATCCTTTCAACTTAGAACAGGAAACTGAGGCTACAATTTGCATGGGCTCACCAAAATTGGACAACAGAAGATTGGAAAAACGCTGCCTGGTCTGATGAATCTCAATTTCTGCTGCAACATTTGGATGGTGGGGTCAGAATTTGGTGTAAACAACATGAAAGCATGGATCCATTCTGCCTTGTATCAACAGTTCAGGCTGCTGGTGGTGTAATGGTGTGGGGGATATTTTCTTGGCACACTTTGGGCCCCTTAGTTCCAACTGAGCATCGTTCAAACACCACAGCCTAACTGAGTATTGTTGCTGACCATGTCCATCCCTTTATGACCGCAGTGTGCCCATCTTCTGATGGCTGCTTCCAGCAGGATAACACACCATGTCACATGTGAGTATTCGCATATTAAGAGGAAAGACTATGAGATTTAGGCCATGAGCTGGGAAACAGAACAAACATGGCCTGGAAGTTGAACTCATATTATCAGTTATCCAGTTAGCTGATCAACAGCAAAGATATTTCCAACAATTTATGTATTTTTTTTATGTATTTACATTCAGTAACTACCTCTCTTTGTTGAAACTGTCAATGTTTATGGCAGAAGTGCATGTAAAAGTGTATGGATTTTTGCTGTTTCGCTTTGATACTGTGGTGTAGATTAAAGTATAGATTAACAAATTAATGAAAGTTAATGTTAGATGCAGCCCTACTGTGAAGTTAGTCATGTTTTCTAAAATATGCAGTGCAATAGGATTAAAGCAACACACCTATAAAATCCTATTAAATTACAAGCTATACTGCCCATTTCCATGGTTTCCTGTTGTTGAAATCCTTTTTGAAATTTTTGCTTTTTTTAAATTTTTTATTTTTTTTACTTTTTTTTGTAATTTTCCACCAGTTAACCTTTTCTTCTTCTTTTTTTTTTTTTAAATAACAAATGCAAAATTGGGCTAATGCATGAGCAATTAAACGGTAATATTTAGGTCTGACACACCAATGATCTTTTATTCTTTACTGGAAATTGTATTTCATTGATTAAAAAAAAGAAAAAAAAGAAGATTTTTTTGTTTTAATCTCCCAGCCCTTTAGTGTATATATAGCATCTTACATAAACTTCACCTTGGTTGACTTGGTAGTCACAAGCACTCCCTGGATCATCTTTGTGCTCTTTTATCCTCTCACTCAGTCTTCCTCAGTTTTTTTTTTTTTTTTATCTGAATGTCTCCACTTGTCACCATATGCTCTTGGTCAGGGCCAAATTTAAACCAAATCAATTAAAAGAATTTAGATAAATATATGACAACTCTAAACTGCCAAGGGCTCTATCTTTTATTGTTATGCATTTCCAACTTCATCTCAGGGAGAGTCACGAAAACAAGAACCTCTGGTGGTAGATTCTGACAGGTCTGCTCGAACATTACCTTATGTGTCCCTTTCATTTTCACAGCACTTGTCCTTGCAAGTGTCACTTGATTTATCCAGCAAACATGCCACGTGGGCGACACTCAAGTGGATACTAGGGAGTGTCAGTTTTCTCTTAAGATTTATTCAAACTTTTTGAGGGTATTGTCAATTTAACAAGCTGAAGGTTCACCAAATTCTTCTCATACAACATATATAGACCAGCACAACTGGATTTACTACTGAGTTTACTTTGAATAGAATATCCTTTCTGGTCATTAGTTCTTTATTTGTGTTGTTTCAAAGCATTACACACTTTCATGAAAAAACAGACAACTTGCACTACAAATAGCCTTCACATAGGAAAAACATTACCCTGAGAAGCATACACTATGTAAGTATTTGTTTAGAAAATTGCAGGTTTGGGCCAAACTCAACTATGAGAATGGCTCTGGTGTCAACCGGAGCCTGTGTCCTTATTGTTGACAAATTACGGTATAGCGAAACTGTTGATTGGGTTTTTAACAAGCAACTGAACCTGAAATGACAGGTGTGAGGTGACAATTTGCAAATCCAAATAAAGTGACAGCTATGTAATCAATCTGCTCTTGACTCATATGCAGCAATTCAGAGGGCTCCAGTGGTACACGAAAATGGAAAATCTAAAAAAAAAAAAAAAAAAAACTCACAAATA
>VUQI01058822.1:0-15614 GCA_015106735.1 Paratilapia polleni
TATGAGGGCTTTAAGATATGATGGGGCCTGATTTTTCAAGACTTTGTATGTGAGGAGAAGGATTTTAAATTCAATTCTGGATTTAACTGGTAACCAATGAAGAGAAGCTAATATGGGAGAAATATGGTCTCTCTTCCTAGTCCCTGTCAGTACTCTCGCTGCAGCATTCTGTATTAACTGAAGGCTTTTCAGGGAGCTTTTAGAACAACCTAATAATAATGAATTACAATAGTCCAGCCTAGAAGTAATAAATGCATGAACTCGTTTTTCATCATCACTCTGAGACAGGATGCTTCTAATTTTAGAGATATTACGCAAATGCAAGAAAGCAGTCCTACATATTTGTTTAATGTGCACGTTGAAAGACATATCCTGGTCAAAAATGACTCCAAGATTCCTCACAGTGTCCCTAGAGGCAAAAGTAATGCCATCCAGAGTAAGTATCTGGTTAGATGTCATATTTCATATAAGATTTTTAGGGCTTTTATCTGAATTTAGAAGTAGGAAATTAGAGGTCATCCAGGCCTTTATATCTTTATAAAGGCCTGAGAAATCATATCTCATTCTTTCTCTCTCACTCCTTCAGTTTTCTCCTGTGTTGGTGGATTCTGATGGATCAGTATGTCTACTACTAATAATATCGCCCAGGCCAGGAAACTGGTGGAACAGCTGAGGATTGAGGCAGGGATTGAGCGCATTAAGGTAAAACAACAGTTTTCTGCTATGTTAATAAATGTTGGGGTATAATTATTCATACACATTTGACTGTTTTCACTTTCTACTTCTTTCCCCACCTGTCTCCTTCCCTTTGTTGTGTCTCCTCTTATGTACCACCCTTACAACTTTATTATTTTTCCTCCAATTTCTCTCCACATGCCCTCCCTTTTAATTTTCTCACCTTCGTATCTCTCCCCTTTTTGCCTTTCCTCACCCCCCTCCCTTTCTCTTCCCCTCCCCCTCTGTCCGGTCAGGTGTCTAAAGCAGCAGCAGACCTGATGAGTTACTGTGAGCAGCACGCTCGTAGCGACCCTCTGCTGGTTGGTGTTCCCACCTCTGAAAACCCTTTCAAGGACAAGAAACCTTGCATCATCCTATAGCTGCATCCCGCTTTTCCTACCCCTCACACAAACACACAAACACACATTCACACACTCTCTTGGACATACATGCACACGCTAACACATAAACGTACACTTTTGCCATCTAAATAGATCCCCACATTTACCCAGATGCAACTTGGAGCAGCCCTATCTGATCCTACAGGGCTGTACAGCATCCACACACACAGAGAAACACTTACGCTCCCAAAATAGCTACTCTGGAAAAGCGCCATACCCCAGAGCAACAGCTAGGGGGCGAGTGTCTTGCGCTCACAGTGGCTGAGATCAGTATATCACTGAGTATGATCCAAGGTGCTTTGGTGATATTCACATATGCTGGTGAATTAACTACAAGTGTCAGCTAAACTTGAAAAGGGATTTGGACATTAATAATCAGCAGGAAATCAGTATTTTTTTCTGTTATCATGAAATGAGGTGTTGGTTAAACGATGAGCAGCTGTGCCATAGGCAGGCAGTGGGAGGATGCATGTGGGAAAAAGGAATGGGTGGTAGGCGCTAGGCCAATCGTGCCAAACTGGGCTTTGTGTCCCATTAATAGTTCTTTTTCTGTGGGAGATTAAAAAAAAACGTCTGAGAGCTTCATTCTTGGGTCATTTTGGAGCAAGTGGCTAAAGCCTTTGCCTTTATCAGACCTTAGCATGTTCCCACCCAAACCTGTATTAACAGACCTTCTCTGCCTGTGGCCTCACAATGGCTGCCTGCAGCCTTTGGCCAAGCCTCCAGCTGTGCCAACCTGTACAAAAATTCCTCTCTAGATGCTGATCTGCTGTCACTGACTCCGCTGCAGCTCACAATAGCCGCCGCTGGTTGATGTCTAAGCTGACCCCAGATCTGCACCTATGAGAGGAAGCAGTGAACGGCTCTACACAGAACTCAAGCTATTAACCGCAGACGTTTACTGCATTTTTTCTTAAGAAATATTTGTTTGTGAACTCAATGTATGTTTAGATATTTTGTTGAAGCATTACTTAACAGATAGGACAATACTGTACATTTTTTAGATTGTTTTGCTTTAACATAGGTGTTGCCCCTGGCAGATCAGGTTTCTTTTCCTGCTTGCATTAATGAAATAACAGGATATCTGGTTGTAAGCCAGGGGTAATACCTAACCAGATCTTAAACAAAAGTTTCTACTGTACATCAAGCCTCCCTGTGCTTTACCCCAAGAGAGGGCGAGGCCACAGAATGGTCACATCGAAGAATCTGTAAGGACTGCAAGGCCAGAGGAGATAACCTAAACGTAAAAAGTAAAAACGAAGGCACCCTCTTCCCACGCTTTTAGCTCATATTTGAGTCTTTCAATTGCCAGTTTTTGTAGGGTGAAGAGAAAGAAAAGAAGAGCGGTGGGTAGTCTTGCGTAGTCTCTACACAAGGGGTTTGCATCTTGTTTGAATGCTTTGTAATTATGGCTATTAATCAGATTACCTGCCTTCACCAGTCTAAAGGTTCCAGTCTCCCCAGCATAAGAGCTCCCCCTAACATGAGCTCAACCTGGTCACGGACCGAATCAGTAGGAGCTGGCAGTCCCCTTTCTGTGTCCCTCTTTCCTCGTCTCCTCCACAGCGCTCCTGTCTGACAAACCAAACTTGATTGTAAAAACTGAAACATGAAGAAGAAAAAAAAAAAAAAATTTAAAAGTATCTTTTTTTTTTTTTTTTTTTTTTTTGAGTTTTCTTTTCTTTTTTTTCTTTTTTTATTTGAGTTTTCTTCTTTCTATGGAGTCCATGGAACCTGGTCAGTTGAGTATTACCCTGTACAGTGTTTGTAAGATACAAACTCAAAACACAGATTTCCCCTCTGTGGATGTTGGATTTTTTTTGTACTACTTATTCTGTCAGTCAGGATGACATCTGTCCATTATTCCTTTTTTATGTCAATCAGGTTTTAGAGGCCTGTGATAGTGGAGGTTGGTTTCGGCCACGGATAAAACAGATGAGGATGACATAATGTACCAGAAACAAAAGCCCTGTTCGGTTCAGAGTCATGCCCCGTTAGAGGATGAATCAACATCGGACCTCATTACAGTGGTAAAAATCAACCTCCTGATCTGACCTTTAACACCAAAGCCGTCCTTGTTTTTCTTTTAATTTTTTTATTTTATTTTTGGGCAACAGGCATCTAGAACAACATGCAGCACACACCTACACCCTGTCTTTTGGGCGCGTTTCAAGCTTGAGGGGTGTTTGTCAGAGGTCAAAGGTGTAATTCTCACTGAGAGAGAATTGGAGAGAAAAGGGATGTTTGTGCCATCATATGTGCGCTTTAGCATTTAGCTAAGGTTTTTGTCAGCGTGGGGCCATTTGGACAGGGCTTCTATCTGCTGAGAGAGCGTCATGAGGGTTCATCTCTCTGGTTTCCTGCTTTCACATCACTTAAGGTCAGTATGACCCAGCTGCTACATTGACTTATGGGGATCAGGAGGTTGTTAGAGGAGGTGAGAGGCAAGAGTTGTTTGCATCCACACTTGCTCATGTGTGTGGGGTTTACACAAATCTGCATTAGAATCAGTGTTAAGATACATCATTATTATCCTCAGCAGGGCCAAGTCATGTCAAAGAGAATAGCAAATTTCCCAAAATGCCAAATTATTCCTTTAAAAATGCAGCTGTGTGATTAATTACAAGTTTAAATCACTGTTTTGCGTCAGTTTTTTTTTCACCGTAGGCATTGGCTTCTGATGCAGACAAAGATAGAAGTACAGAGAGAGCAGGAGCTGGAGAAAGGCCATAGAGAGGGCGTGCAAGTGTGTGTCTGTGTGTGTGGGTGCTTGTGTTTAGCTGAAAAGGGATGATTTGGCAGAGCAGTAGGCGAAGAAGAGAAAATAGAGGTGCATGCATGTGTGTGTGCATGGTCTGTGTGTTTGTGGGAGCGACACAGTGTGTAAGAACAAGCAGTGCCTCCAGTGCTGCAGTGTTACAGTACTGCAGTCCTGCAATTCTTGGTCAGGGTTAGCCTGACCAGAGGAGAGGTCATGTGATGCCACAAGTCAGATTAACATGTATGGCTTCCATTTGCTCCTTTTATCACTTAATCAGAGGTCAGTGTGCACATTTTGGAGAAGAGTAAAAAGGGATTGTGTCACAAGCTAAAATGTGGAAAGCAATTTTTGAAGTGAAGACAAATAATGGCTTTACTGCTCATCCCTGGCAAAAACTTAAATACTACTTTTATATCTGTGTGTTCAATATGAAGCTAAATCCTACCGGTGGTTAGCTCACCTTAAAGACTGGAAAAAGGGGAAAAGTGCTCTGTTCACTGGCAACAAAACCCACCTTCCAGCTCTTTTAGAGTTCACTAGTTAACATGCTGTATCACCTTGATGTCTTGCCATTATTACAGTGAGCTGTAGAGGTGCTGGTAGGCAGATTTTGTTGCTGCTGGGCTAGCTGTTTCCAACTGTTTCTTATCTTTATGCTAAGCTAAAATAGGCAGCTGCTGGGTGCAGCTCTGGAAGCAGATAGGAAAGAGTTTTGGCAAGAAAATTCATATTTACTTCATTTTATCTGTAGAGATGATTGAAGAGATTATTACATCCGGTTTAGGCTAATATGAATGGTGCTCTTTTTAAAAAGGAACTACTTAAAGATATTTAATAACCATACAAACAAAGCTCAGTGTAAATCACAGCAACAGGAATGGCTTAACACATAAATACTTATTTGGCATAGATTTGCTATTTCAAGAATATGAACTATTCTAAGTTTGAGGAAACAATTGATTTCCTTTTAGTTTTCAGAAATGCAAATCCAGTTCCTCTCATTTCTTTGCAAGCTAAAGTGAAAGCGCATAATAGCTGCAGACGTTTCACACAAAAACAAAGATGCATGCATATCTTATCAGCACACACATGCACACACTGGTGTCCTGATATTGCCTGACATATGCTATTTTTTTTTATCTTTATCATTATCATTCCATCCCTGGTTGGGCTACAATCAGAGACAGGCAGCCTGGATTGCTGGTTTATCTGATTGATTCCTTGTTAGTTTGCCTTATAGTGGGGTATATCATGTTAATGCTGGACTTGGGGGGGGTTTCAGATCAACAGAATGAACAATCTTAAAAGTGAAACACATGGCTCAAGATGGAAGTTTATTAGTGTCCTGACACAAAAATGCGAGCCCCTCGAAATTCATTTCTGTTCTGGTGAGGAGAGTTGAGGCTCCTCACTGATGGACTTTCATATCAAACCTCTCTGATTTGGCTCTGAGCCCTTCCTGAGACTCATCTTTTGTGTTCTGATCTCCTGTGTATGCATACAGTATATGTATCTTTTTGCCTTGATTGATTATGAAGAAAATATATCTATTTTTTGTAACTGTTCTCTGATGTGCCATAACTCATGTTTTCTTGCACACTGTTAATATTTTGTGGATATTGCTGTTTAAAAAGATGATATTGAGAAGTAGATAACATTAATAAAAAGATGATATAATAACAGATTTTCCTGTGTAGTTTTTCAAAATCACGGCTCAGGCTCTTGTGCAATGCCCTGTGCTCTGATAGAATTGATTTTACGTGAAAAATGGCACTGCACAAGACTGGTTTTGGAATTTGTTTTGCATTAAAACACTACTCTGCATAATGGTGGAAGATGTATTCAATCCTTAAGTAAAAGCAGCAATACTGCAGTGTAATGATACAAAAAATCTCACATTCAAAAACTTACTGAGTAAAAGTGCCAGCAAGTATCACCCCATGTGCTTTGGTAATCCTTTAACTATTCATTTAGCTCATTTATCTGATCAGTCTCTCAGCAGTCTCTATTACAGAAGCTATTGCAGTAGATTGCATGTTAAACACATAAGCATTATACCTTCCAAACATCAGCAGCATTACCAGTATGAGCCTCATGGAGCTGCTGGTATAGCTGCAGAATATTGCAGTTGTTGATTATTAGCTTTTTCATTTTATCATTTTATTGTTGTTATATGTTCTGTCTTTTTCATGCACTGACTGTATAGAACTACAATGCACTTGCAGACACATGGTCCCTGGCCTAATGGGTACATGGTGTGCAGAGCATGGTGCATGAAGTACGATGCATCAAACAGAGTAAACAAAGACCAGAGCTAGGTAAAAGCCTCCCAGTTTGGTCATTTCACAGGAATTTCATTATTGCACTCATTCAGTCTCAGGCCTTCTCCTTTGAATCTGCTTCAACAGTCACGAGCTTTCCTCCAGGTTTCAAGCCATACTTCATATGACCCTTCTGCAAGTCACAGCCAATCAGATTTAGGGTGGATGAGCCATGGCCTATTAGAAGACACTCCCCTCACCAGTCACTCCTCTGGCTGTCTTACTGTAAACAATTGTGAGGTCCATGTGCCTGAAT
Organism: Paratilapia polleni; assembly: GCA_015106735.1. Lineage (NCBI taxonomy): Eukaryota > Metazoa > Chordata > Actinopteri > Cichliformes > Cichlidae > Paratilapia > Paratilapia polleni. The sequence goes on from VUQI01058822.1 coordinate 6,457, forward strand.
GTCCCTCTCTCTTCTACCCTGGAGTCAGAGCTGTGAACAGCCATGTGAGAGCAGAGGGTGGAGTAGACTGCAAAGCAGAGGGAAGATACTGAGATTAAGTAGAGATATTGTGACATGGGAGGGCTCACCCACTCACATTAATACTTGCATGTAACACGTTTGCAGGGTTTTAACTGCAATATATGATATATTGCAATATATACAAAACATGTACATTTTTCAAGGATTCCAGTTGTGCACATATATAATCTCCCTAAGGAATAAATAAAAACATTTGACAGGTAATGTGTCTTTCCTGTATTGTTTCATTGCTTCCTGACTTGCAGGGACAGTACGTCTGCATGAGCTTGTTTTGCCAGTTTTTTTCAGTACAGTGAGTTTCTGTCTCCACCCCGGTTTCATTCTCACTGACTTATGCTTACTACAATAGAATAGGCTGGCAATGACAAAGACTTTGTCCTAAGTGTGCATGCATTTTCCATTACTTCAGCCCCAATGTAAACTGTAGTTGCGTGACTCAGCTGGTTCCATGACGCACACATGGCTTTTGTTTTGAAATCTGAGCAGAAGCCCCAGGAAAAGGAAGAATTTATGAATAAAATAATTTATTTACTTAGATAACAGAGCACAAAGTAGATCGCAAACAACTACAAAAAACAAACTAACAAAACAAACAGTCAATAAATTAACAGTGTAGCCACTTAACATTAGTTATTTATCAAAAAGGCAACACTCTTGAAGGCACAAAGAAGTTGACTCTTTTACAGTACAATCATTTAAAGCTGACCTGTCTCCTCCTGAATCTTAAATCCTTACCAAATACATCATGTTCTGAGCCCCTTTGCAGGGTTTTGGTTTTTTTTTTTTTTTGGTCCTGCAATGCCAATAAATCCTGTGTGTCTTTAACATTATTCCCATTTCAGTTTCCATGGTGACGATTCCCCAGCAGCTTAAGCTACTCATTTCAAGAATGCACACACTGCACACCCAGTCTTTTCTACAGAAAAATAAAAGTATTATATATGCATACCACACATACAAACACACACACACACCTCTCCTCTCCTCTCCTGGAACTCTCCCGGGAATGTCTAGTTTCAGTATTACAACATTCCTGTCCAGTCAAACAAACAAGCCTTCCAGGTATAAGCTGGGTGTGGATATGTTCCTTTCACAACTACTACTCCTCTTAATAACTGTTATGTCACACCCCATAAACATTGTGAGTATCCAAACAGCAGCACAAAACAGAAGCTCTGATTGTGTTGTAAGGACATTGTAAAAACAATGTGACTTTTCTGTCTGTAGCTTTTGCACAAACACAGATTTTAGAAACCAGTGTCCAGTCCAGCTGTTTCACTAGTCATTGAATGGGAGTCCATGCCTTTGCTTGTCAGTCAGGATAGTGGACTGGAGCGAGTCCACTCCAGGTCATCCCCGCTTAAGCATGAAGCTCCTTCAGTTTATCAGTATCTGGACCCAGAAAGGTCCTCTGTGCAGACCCTTCAGTGTTCCTGCAGGACTAGTTCAGGCACCCACTGGTCAAGGCGTCGACTCTCCTGGCAGTAGGTCCCCACTTCCTGCAGTCTGCAGTGATCTGCTTGAGGATTCTGCATGGAAAAAAAAAACAATCGTGTTCAGGCTTAAATTTGAATTGGACCTGCAGATAGTTTTTAGAATTTCATTAATAAAAGTAAAATCACAAGGCAATGGCAGAGAAAAGGGTGCAATATTTTAGGTGAAAATAGTGCGTGAAAATAATCACTATATGCCTTTCAGTTACATAAGAGGTGACCACTGTGCTGAGTCAACACACCGTAACCAGCATGCAGTGGAGGTCTCTGTGCTCTTCCTGGTTTCTGTTGGCATCCACAGCTCCCAGCAGCTGCTGGAGTCGCTGAACCCCTGAGACTCGCAGAATAGTGATGTCGCTGTCGCAGCAGAAGGACTGTAGCAGCGTGAAGTGGATCTGCAGCGCCACATCGTCTTCATCGTCAGCTGCAAGGACGCACAGAACCACACTGTCTGGATCTCTGGGGAGTAAAGAGAAAAATAAGCAAAAACTTGTACTCACATGTCTGAGACAGTGAGATTGGGCAATGTAAGAGAAGCACAATCCAAACTTAATAGTTTCAACTCACGCATTAAGAAGCTTGGCTGATTCATAAATGCCAACAGTGAGGCAGCCTTGTTTCTGAGCAGTTACCAGCAACTCCTCCAGAGCCAGACCTACAGACTGCATCCTGAGGAGTAAAGACAGAACAATTACCCTTTTGTATTCTGCAATATGTCAAAACTTTGACAGTATTAAATACATACTGCAGTTTTATTTCAAAAATTACCCCTGACTCATATCAATTTAATTAAATGTTGTTAAATAAACTGAGCCATAAATACGCACAGTATAGTTTAAAGGAACCTTATTGCAGGCTGTGCAACAACCTGTATGGATAGTATTGTGCAAGACAGTGCCAAGTTATTAATACTGAGGATTTATGACTCGTAATCTGAATTCTGTCTTTTGCGCATGTGGTGTCAAACTTTCATAATTTAGAAGAGATTGTAGCATTTCTGGCAGCGTGATGTTAAGTAACACCCCGAAAATCTCTCTGCGGTTCAGCGAGATTACAAGTCTCAAATCAAAGCTTTCAAGGAGTACTTTAATTACATCTGCCTCAGCAATCCACATAATGCAAGGGTCAAAGGACGAGAAGCATTCCTGTCCAGCATTTGACCATGCACATGCTGGACAGACATAAAAATAGAGCTCAAGCAAGAAATCTTACCTGTTCTCGATGGAACCAAAGGTTTCCTCGGGAATCATGCTTGCAAATTAATCCCAGTGTGTGGATGTGTGATAACAGCCCGGAGCTTTGGATATTCCCAAAGTTATGCCAGTCTCTGCTGCGTTTGTTGTTGGCAACGTTGCGTCACAGTTTTATACTGGGCTGGGAGGTGGGCGGCACCGAAACTACCCGAGTTTTGCAATTGGCTCAAAAGGAAACCAACGTCTCTCTTTGTCATGTGGCCTCGTGGGTTTATTTGTTTGGTTACAGTGAATGATGATTTTAGACGGCACAAAAGTACACTTGGTGTGTCATTCTGACACAAGTGATTTATGTGACATTGTGCATTAACAAAGAATTGCATCTGTACAAATTAAATGATCCTACTAGCCCCCGCCTTGGACTATGAAATAAAATTGTGTAATAAGAGCCGCGTCTTTTCATAACATCAAGTTTCCAGAACTGAAGTGGGGGTCTGCATAACCTGCCCACTGTTGCAGAAGTTATGCATTTAAAGCAACAACATATTTGCACGCAAGACATTTCTGCAAATACCATCTCAGCAAAAATGCTTCTAGAGGCAAAACTGCAATATTTAACAAATAAAACGAAAGCATTTTGACTTTCTGTTTTTCTTTAATATTCTCACTTTTTAAAACGGTAAAAGCAGGATAAGGATGCATATAGTTGCAAATTAATATTTCAGAAAATCCAAGTTAATTAAAATGAAAGAAATGGACACACCAGATTCATCTGAAATAATCTGCAGGATCTGTTCATCAAGAGTTTGAGTATATTTAGTCTGCTGAAGCCAGCTGCAGCACCCATCAGCACCCATGATTTGAATCACATCACATGACCTTCACTCCATCTGTTAATGGCTTTAACTGAGCTCAGTGTTTTTTTCTTTTTTTCCCTCAGAGCACTGAAAGATAGCATTTTGCTGAAGAAAATTATGGTTAGGTTCTGTGTAGACAACTTAACTAGATTAGCATGAACCAGTTACTTTTTGTTTAACTGACCCTTTAAGTGAAACCAGCAAATAATATGCTGGCACATCATGAAATGAACAGTGAATATTCATGAATTGTTTTTATTGTTTCACCCAGTAAACAAATATTGTTTCTATTTGCCTGCAGTATAAAGCTTTTACTTTAGATAGGTTGTTACAAGCATCTTGGAGAACTTAATCAATGAACTCGTTATTTTGAAGTAGATTGAATTAATGTGGTTTGGGAAGCTGATGTGTTCTGAATTTCAAGCAACGTGAAGTTCTTTCTGCTCTGCAAAAACAGGGCGGGAATGGTCACTGGATCTGTAGAGCTCCATCTGATCATTCCCTTCTTGATTTTCAACCTGCTGGTTCTCAAAAAAACTGTCCGCATAATTCAGCATCTGCTGCAAAGCAGTAAACAGCAGAATGTCAGTGTCCTGGTCCAGGTCCAACTCCTCACTGTAGTTCTTCACTGGCAGCACACAGGACAATGGGATACCCAGACACTCACTCAACTCGCGCGCCTGAAAGGAAGTGAAGATTAAATTACCCTTATCGACATGTCAAATTTCCACCTGATACAGTAAATGGATATAAAAACATTACCTTCTTCTGGATGTAAAAGCTGCGATAAACATTCTTCAAGTCTTGTGCCACCAGTGGACAGGCCTCGTCTACTTTAGTCATCAGCAAAATCTGAGGAATTCCTGTGAGGGACCAGAAAAAGAAATCATGTCAACAGCACTTAATGAAGAGATGAAAATAGAGAAAAATAAAAGACAACAGTTTACTGACACCATAGAGCAAGCAAAGTAATAAGAGCCTCATCTTTCCATAACATCAAGTTTCCAGAACTGAAGTGATTAGACATTTATGGCTGACATCTAGTGGCTGAATGGGGGGGAAGTCTGCATAACCTTCCCACTATTATAAAACTGAAGCAGGTTGGAAGTCATGCATTTAAAGCAACAACATATTTCTGCAAATTCCATCTCAGCAAAAATACTTCTAGAGGCAAAACTGCAATATTTAACAAATAAAACGAAAGCATTATGACTTTCTGTTTTTCTTTAATATTCTCACTTTTTAAAGCAATAACAGTAGTATAAGGATGAATATAGTTGCAAATTAATATTTCAGAAAATCCAAGCTAATTAAAAGGAAAGAAGTGGACACACCAGATCCAGCTGAAATAATCTGCAGGATCTGTTCACTCAGAGTTTGAGCATATTTAGTCTGCTGGTGCTTCAAGGCATCTGAAACTCAAACCTGACATAATGATCTACCGCAAAGCCAGCTGATCAGCACCCTTGATTTGAATCACATCACATGACCTTCACTCCATCTGTTAATGGCTTTAACTGAGCTCAGTGTTTTGCTGTTTCCCTCAGAGCACTGAAAGATAGCATTTTGTTTAAGAAAATTATGGTTAGGTTCTGTGTGGGCAACTTAACTAGATCAGCATGAACCAGTTACTTTTTGTTTAAGTGCCCTTTAAGTGAAACCCGCAAATAATATGCTGGCACATTTTGGTCACTACTGGAGCAACAAAAAAAGGGGGGCTCAGTTGGTGTCGCAAATTAGAAATGTCTGCAATATTGCTATTCATATTTGCATATCCATAAAAGTATGAGATTACATGCTGTAATATTTTTTGATCTTTTCAGAAAATAAAATATTCTTCTGCTGACCCAGCTGGTTAGTCTTTTTCCGGATGACAGCAAACTTGTCCAGCATTTTTTGGGTGAGAAGAGAGACCTTGCAGGTGTCGACCACATAAACCATACAGTGAATCATGTCATTTAGAGTCGTGTTCTTCTTATAGCCAGGAGCATCTGGCGGTAGAGGCCCAGATGTACTAAACTGAAGAGCAAACAAAATAATTATTATTTATCCATCAGCACCCCACATTCTCACTGTTAAATCAGTTACATAAAAATGTATTCATTTAGGTGCTTAAGTAGACCTGATAGCGATCCTTAATGTGACCTTTGTAGATGTTGACCAAGTCCTCAGTGTCCAAACCGCCATTTTCTTCCAGCCCCATTGTGTCACAGAGGATCAGAGGAACAGCTCCACCACCTTTCCCTACCTTGATGGTGTAGGTGCGAAACTACAGAAAAGACACAAAATGTAATTTAATGGTATAGTTAGAGCATGCAGATTCAATTTAGCAGTCATACAAGCTGTCTAGGAATGTATGAAATATGAATACTCTCCTTTGGAGAAAGTCCTTCTGTATTTTTTTAATGCTAAAATTGCACTTTAATCATCATATTTCAATCAAAACACAAATTTCCTCTCTATCATATAAGAAGATTATCACCCAGAGCAAAACTTGTGCCAGTACCTGAGTGGTCACGCTTGTCCCTGCTGTGCCAGCGATGGCCTGGGATGTCATGTTGCCTCGAAATGCTGAGTTGATAGAGTTGAAAAAGCTGGATTTGCCAGCCCCAACTGGGCCTACCAACAACACACGGGCTTGATGCACTGTTTTGATGTCAGGCTTATAGTTCAGGATGGCCTTCGTCAGTTTCTGTTTTCGTCTAGAAGGAACAGAAATCACATAAACCACATTTACAGGTCTAATACACTTCGACCGCTGAGGTTGTGATGTCACCTAGAATGTAAGTATACACAGGTTTATATGATGACAAGCTAAAAAATATGCAACAACTTTGCATTCATAATACAAAATATGTGCAAAGTAAAGTTAGGTAATATGATGAACATGCACTCGCAAACACTGAATGCAAATATAACTTAATATATTTTACACAGAAACTCCACCAAAAACAGTAAAAAAAATGCCACAGGTTTCTACATACTCAGCTGTCCACTCGATGTTCCTCCAGGGCTTGGGCAGGAGATCTCCCAGGTCTACAATTCAAAAATGAATTGATTAGAAAATTATCACTTTTTAAATCTTATCAATGTTAATTCACTGAAAAATGCACAATGTAATTACAAGTATGTAACAAACAAATAGTTTAAACATAGGGGTGTTCATAAGTGTACGTGACATCAGAATGCCCCACTCTGCAGGTAGATGGTCACATTTTTTAATCATATCACCATTAAATGATTATCAAACATCTGCTTTGAAAGTATAACCCTGTGAGATAGTTTTTTACTCCATAAAACACAGGGATTGCTGTCACACACCTTCAACTCGATACACCTCGAACTCTGTCAGCACCAAGTCATTTCCATGCATCTCTGCAGCCTGAAAAGTGAAGCCTGTGCCTGGATTGGACTGTACTGCAGGTTGGTCACCATGCAAGAACACCAGAGCACCATAATTCGGACCGGTGCCTCCGTCAGTGAAAGCACATTGGCCGCTGATACCCCCCACCCTCAGTGGTTTGTTCCTCTTAGGACCGATGCTGTAGAGAAAAGCCTTCTCATCATTGACACCCTTTCCACCCTGGGCGTAGTCCTTGGAGGTGTAAGCTCCATAGACAAACCCAGCTGCATTGTAGGCGACGATGATGGTGGGGCCCTGTTGGTCACAGTGGCTGTGGAAGACATTAGCAGTGAACCCATGGACGCTGGCTTTGTGGAGCAGATGGAGTCTAACATGACCAAAGAGAGAGAAGAGGTGCTTCTCCTGATCTTCAGACAAGCTGGATGTAATCGCTGCCATGATGAAAACTCACCTGAGGGTGTAGATAGATCAGATCAGATTTAATATGTAATCTGAGAAAACCACATGTGCATATATATGTAATCATTTTTATAATGACCATTTATATAATGACAGATAAATAGATAAATAGATAGATAGATGCCTTACAGAAAACCCTCTTGTTTGTGAAAGAGCATCTTTAGGGTAAAATGTTTTCATTTGTAGCTACTACTTTTATTATGTAGGCTAAACATTATAGAAAACACTTCAACTATGTTAAACTATAAAAACGATAAATTAAAATAAAAAAAACAGTAAGAAACATTTTTCTCAAAGAGAAACCAAAAGTAAAGCTGCAATTCCCATAAAAACCCTCCAAGGAAACCGTTTATGGATAAAGTGATAAAGGTCGTACTTGCAACACGGAGAGAGTTACAAGTATACAGAGATGCTGCTGGATCTGAATATAGTGGTTGCAGTTAGATGTTGTCAAAGCAAACTCACCTCCAGAAGAAAAAGTGATGCGGGAAGGATACAGTCCTTGGCAGGCTGCTGTGGTTTAAGGCTGTTAGTCCGTTGAGGCTGAAACAGAAAGTGAAAGTGCTTTCTCAAATAAAGCTTTTTACTTTATCCCTGTTGTGACTGGTTATAGTGTAAAAGCTATAAAATGACTCCACCCAATAAGATTGAAATAAAACAGGAATCTTTTGAGATACTGAGTTTTCCAGTTTAATATACACTACTGTGGAAAAGTCTTGAGTCACCCCTCATTTCTTTATATTTTGCTTCCAAGGAGCCAGACTTTCTTGTAATTTTTCAAAGTGGTCTTCAGCAATAGTTCTCCAGGTCTTTCAAAGTTTTTCTTTGGACATTCACTCATTTTGAGTCCCGTGCTTGTACCTGACCATTTTCAGAGGAATGTATTTTGGTTTATTAAGCCACTTAACACTGACCTACGAATCATTCAAGCATAAAAAAGGCACCTAACTCAAGTGATGAACCAGTGTTGTGTCTACACATAACCGACAATTTAGCAAAGAACCAATTTTAAATTGTATCTTTAGGCACTGTGCTATTAGCAGCCTGTTGCAAAAACACATAATTTGTTCCAATTTATTTAGTTGAATCTATGAAAAATGTCAAAGATAACACAGTTTGACAGGCATAAAATACAATTTTTGCACCAACAAGGTGATTCCCAAAGAGCTATTAGCTGAAAACTTGGTGCATGATGCCCAGTGTGTCCTTAAAGAATCTGAGGCAACTGGACAAGTGGAGGACAAAAGAAGAGGTGACAGGCCTAAAAAAAAAAAAAAAAACTATCTACAGCAGATGAACAGTATCTGAAAGTCATGTCATTAAGAAACAGAAAAAAATGCAGTTAAGACCTGACACAGGACCTGAGAGATGCATCTGGCCCTTCAGCTGATCCACATACTGCTCGCCAAAGCCTCATCAGAAATGGTCTCAGTGCAAGGATGGCAGTCAAGAAGCCATTCTTAAGGAAGGGAAACAGGGAGAAAAGGCTGATGTATGCCAAATTACACAAGAACTGGACTGAAAATCAGTGGCAACAGGTCTTATGGCGCGATGAATCAAATCGTTGTCAACATGTCTGGAGGAGGTCAGGAGAGAGGTACAACAGTGAGTGTCTACAGCCATCTGTAAAACACAGTGGAGGCTCTGCCATGGTTTGGGGCTGCATTTCAGCCAGTGGTGTTGGAGATCTTGTCAAAATTGATGGAATTAT
>VUQI01058823.1:0-14826 GCA_015106735.1 Paratilapia polleni
GCTACGCTAAGCTAGCGGATCCCTAAAGTCACAATGAGTGAATGATATGAATATAAATTTGCAGGTGATTCAGCAGAAAGTGTGCTATTAATAAAGCACGTGTAGGTTACACTATGAAAATAAGTCACTATATGAAAGTTAGTAGTTAGTTAATCAAGCAACACAAGTTAAGCTACACAACAAGCACCACTGTGCGATGCAACAGGAACAGGAAGTGATACGATACTACAGTCCACACCAAGTGAGAGCGCCACCACCAGCGCAAATTAGGTTTTATGTGGCTTGTAATGTAAAATATGCCTGACATCCCTGGACTACACAACATTTATCAACTATTTTTTAAAATTTATATTTAAGTTTTCTAAATACTAGTAGCACTTTACAATACCTCTACACCCAATGTTCTACAAACCAATTGTTAAACAATTAGTTAACATTATTAATTATCACTTCATTGTTTGAAGTGATAATTACTTTATACATTCTAACTAGTTAGCAGTTAGTATGTAACTACTAAATAAAGTCTAATTAACTATAAATTTCCCATATATTTGCCCATTAGATGTGGATACACAGTGTCAGAAATCACAGAGCAGGTCAGTGGAAACACCAAAGTGGCTTTGATATCTATTTTTTCATATCTGGTCACATAAGTCAAACAAAAATTTTATATTTGGCATGTAATGAGGGAAATATTCTGTAAACATAAATATATATTCATTAATTCATTTATTTGTTTTAATATATAGTGTCTGCAATGCTCCCTATTTCTGTCTCCTTACTCCTTTTATCCAAAAAGCCACTCTCTCTCTCCATCTCCCTGTGTGTGTCTGTGCTCAGCTTTGATTATAACAGTAAAGTCAGGTGCATGAGAGTTAAAAAGCCAGCTGCCAAACTTCTCCAATCGTTTTTTCTGCCATTAATATCAGGTTTCAAGTCCACCACGCCTCCAGATTGTTGACACAGCTTCTAAGTTAGTCTTGCTCAACCCATTCTTGAAACCACTTGCTTGTTAAGCCTTTTCGCTGATCCTCTTTTCTTTTTCTTTCCAATTTTCTCTGGGCTGGCACCACACCACACCTGTTCTGGATCTCCCCTGCACTTCCTGTTTTCTGGACTCCATTGGTCTGTTTCCTGTTTGCTAGATCCTTGCTATCCCTGTCTCAGTTATCATGTGTCAACATCAGCCCCACTTGTTGCTTGCTCCGAGTCTCACCCCATACTCCTCGCCTCACAATCGCAGCTCTCCTCTGGCCTTAAAAATTCAGTAGCTCATTATTGGTATCCATTATTAGTTTATTAGTAGTAAACTAAACGTTGCTGTCTAAACTGCCTCCATTTCTGTGCTCTGCAGCTGAGTTCTTAGCTCCTGTGCTCTTTATCATTCTGTCACATTAACACAGTTTGAGTTTGGGTTCATATTTATTGTGTATCGAAGGCAGAATCACTTTGATATTTGCATCTGACAAAATATAGCAGATTAAGATACCACTTTCCCTTGCGGTTGGAGAGGAGCACTGACTGACCTGAGGTCAAATATCACATGCTGTGTATTTTCTCACCTTGCAGTCGTCACAGTGTTCTGATTTGTCTCCCTCTTCACAAGGACATTTATCACAGCTGTCACAGTGCTGGAAGAAGGCACATTCTGTTAAAAAGAAGTCTAGAGAGCAGATCATAAGACTGGAGAGTTGCATGTACTGCTTCCACCTCAGTAAGTAATGAAAAACCCACCTGTTTTGATCTTTAGATATTTGGTTCCCATAACTGTACATTATGATGTTCCTTTTAGTCAGGATTTCAGTGACATAATTTTGTTAGAAGCTCCTTTAATGATTGCACCTAATTTCTCAAATTTAATTGCATACGTACCTCACAGAATTCACAATATGTGCACAGAGAGCCCTTGTGATAAGTACCATCTTCATCGTCATCGTCATCATCATCTGTACAAAATATTTATAATAAATATGTGACTTTCAAACTAAAATAATTGCAATATAATGTTATAGTGGTTTGCCTGATGTATTTGTTTTATGAAACAGAAGAAATGCTGTCAGTAAATCATGGAAAGAAGTTCTAAGTCATAATATTGTGATCTTGATTACATTGTAGATCTTATCTATAATTTTGCTTCCTCCCAGATGTTAATAAAGCCAAGTGCAAAAATTGTAAACTTATCTTTCAGTGCTAAAAAAATGATTGCCAATCAAGCAAAGAAGACATCTTGTTGAGAGGTATAGTGTCAATAGTGTCAGTCCATCCATCCATCCATCCATCCATCCATTTTCTGGCGCTTATCTAGGGCTAGGTCATGGGGGCAGCAGCCTAAACAGAGAAGCCCAGACCTCCCCCTCCCCAGCCACCTCCTCCAGCTCACGTGGGGGAACACCAAGGCATTCCCAGGCCAGCTGAGAGATGTAATCTCTCCAGCATGTCCTGGGTCTACCCCGGGGTCTCCTCCAGGTAGGACATCCCAGAACACCTCACCCAGGAGGAGCCCAAGAGGCATCCTAATGAGATGCCCGAACCACCTCAGCTGGCTTCTTTCGATGTGGAGGAGTAGCGGCTCTACTCTAAGCCCCTCTCGAATGACTGAACTCCTCACCCTATCTCTAAGGGAGAGGCCAGCCACCCTTCAGAGAAAGGTAATTTCCGCTACTTGTATCCAGGTTCTCATTCTTTCGGTCACTACTCAAAGCTCGTGACCATAGGTGAGGGTAGGGACATAGATCAACTGGTATATCGACAGCTTCACTTTTACGCTCAGCTCTCTCTTCACCACAATGGACCAGGACAGGGTCCGCATCATTGCAGATGCAGCCTCAATCCGTCCATCAATCTTATGCTCCACTCTCCCCTCACTCATGAAGAAGATCCCGAGATACTTAAACTTCTCAGTTTGGGGCAACAACTCATCCCTGACCCAGAGTACCCGCTGCTTCACACTCAGCTGTGAACCACTCCAGTGTGAGCTGGAGACCACCACCCGATGAAGCAAACAGAACCACATCATCCGTAAAAAGCAGAGATGAGATCCTGAGGCCACCAAAGTGGAAGCCTTCCACCACTTGGCTCCTCCTAGAAATTCTGTCCATAAAAATTCTGAACAGAATCGGTGACAAAGGGCAGCCCTGGCAAAGTCCAACACCCTCTGGGAATGAGTCCGACATATTGCCAGAAATGCAGAACAAGCTCTCACTCAATACCCCATACTCCCGAAGCGCCTCCCACAGGATCCCCTGAGGCCCGTGGTTAAATGCCTTCTCCAAGTCCACAAAACATATGTAGACTGGTTGGGGAAACTCCCACGCACACTCAGATATCCTCGAGAGGATAAAGAGCTGGTCCAGTGTTCCACGAGCAGGACAAAAACCACATTGTTCTTCTGAATCCAAGGTTCGACTAGCGGATGAACTCTCCTTTCCAGTATCCTGACATAGACCTTCCCAGGGAGGCTGAATAGTGTGATCCCCCTATAGTTGGCGCACACCCTCCGGTCCCCCTTCTTAAAGATGGGAACCACCACCCCAGTCTGCCAATCCACAGACACCACCCAAGATCTCCATGTGACATTGCAGAAGCGTGTCAACCAACACAGCCCTACAACATGCAGGGCCTGAAGGAACTCAGGGTGAATCTCATTCCCAGACCCTGCTTCCTCTACGAAAGGCATGTCAGTGGGATCGAGGAGGTCCTCGAAGTATTCCTTTCAGTGCCCAACTATATCCTCATTTGAAGACAGCAGCGCCCCACCGGCACTATATACCATGTGAGTAGAGCACTGCTTTCCCCTCCTGAGTCACCTGACGGCTTCCCAGAATTGCTTCGAGGCAGATCGAAGCGATTGTTCCATGGCCTCACCAAACTCCTCCCACACCCAAGTTTTTTTTCCCTCTACTGCCAGAGCCACACTCCGCTTGGTCTGCCGGTACCTGTCAGCTGCTTCCAGAGTCCCACAGGCTAACCAAGCCCAACAGGACTCCTTCTTCAGCTCCTTCCTTGGCTCCCTTCACCTCCGGTGTCCACCATCTGGCTTGGGGACTACCACCACGACAGTCACCAGCCACCAGCTCTGTGGAGCAGCCTCAACAATGGAGGTGCGGAACATAGTCCTTTCAGCCTCCCTTAGAGTGCTGTTGAAGTTCTGCTGGAGGTGTGAACTGAATTCAAGAGAGCGGAGGCCTCTGCCAGATGCTCCCAGCACACCCTCGCTATATGTTTGGGTGCACCAGGCCTGTCCAGCATCCTACCCCGCCACCTGATCCAATTCACCACCAGGTGGTGATCAGTTGACAGCTCAGCTCCTCTTTTCACCCTAGTGTCCAGAACACAGATCTGATGATATGATTATAAAATTGATTATTGACCTTCGACCTAAGGTGTCCTCGTGCCATGTGCACTTATGTTCGAACATGGTGTTTGTTATGGACAAACTGTGATTTGCACAGAAGTCCAATAACACTACTCAGGTTCAGATCAGGCAAGCCGTTCCTCCCACACCCCTCCAGGTGTCACTGTTGTTGTCCCTGTGAGTGTATAAGTCCCCCAGTAGGACAACAGAGTCAACAGATGGAGCACCCTCCAGCACCCCACCCAGTGACTCCAAGAAGGCTGGGTACTCTGAACTGTTGTTTGGCGCATAAGCATAAATGACAGTCAGAACCCGAAGGCGTAGGGAAGCAACCCTCTCATCCACTGGGACAAACCCCAATGTACAGGCAGCGAGCGTAGGTGATATAAGAATACCCACCCCTGCCCACTGCCTCTCGCTGAGGGCAACTCCAGACTGGAATAGAGTCCAGCCCCTCTCCAGGAGACTCGTTCCAGAGCCCAAGCTGTGCATTGAGGTGAGTGCAACTATATCTTGCCAGTATTTCTCAACCTCATGCACTAGCTCAGGATCCTTCCCCACCATAGAGGTGATGTTCCATGTCCGAGTAGCCGGCCTCAATAGCTGGGGATCAGACCGCAATAGTGTCAGTATAGTTTTAATTGTTTTAACTGACATTGTGCCTTTTTGTGCATATTCCAAAACTTCAAAACTTGTTCCCCAGTTATGGTGTATAGCTGTGGAAAGATGGGGCTACACAGTAGTAGTTTGGCAGAGTACAGAGTAAGAAAATGGGTACAGAGTAAGAGAAAAGATTGTCAGGGTGCTCACAGCTATTTTTTTTTTTTGTATTGGTGGTCATTGATCCACTATATTTTGCATTTGCAGATAACTGCATACTAGCACAATTCTAAAATACTTAATTAGAAGTAAAATCAAACAGACTCAAAATGTTATTCGAGTAAAACTACAGAAGTCTTAACAAGCATTTAAAAATGGTACCTGTTCATGCTATTTTATTGCTTTTTAGTGCAATATTATTTCTCTTGCATTAATCTTTAAACTTGCACTGTAATTTCTAACTTGCACTACAATGTACAAAGACTTGAAATCTGTATATAGGCTTTTTTGTTTAAAAAAAACTTCATTTATGCTTACTGTTTTTGTATACAAAAAACTGCAATATCCCTCATATTTTTATACATCTCAGATTTTAATACATAGTAATAATTGTATATAGGCTTTAATATATCTTGTGAAATTCATATTCATACTTATACCTGATACTTCATTTATCTTTCATACCTGTATCATAATCTTATAATTCTCTGTTTTTATTTTTAGTTTATTTATTATATTTATTTATTTTAGTTGCACACTGTGGGTCGGGGGAAACGACATTTCGATCCTGTGCATGTCCTGTACATATTGCAGAACTGACAATAAAGTTGACTTTGACTTTGACTTAAACATTTTTATGTTGTGGGCAGATCATTTTAATTATTTTACTTACTGTTGGATATGCTATGGCACTATGACAGTAAAGTTTGCATGTAAAATATTCAGGTAAATACAGCTGTTACAAACATAAGGCTGATGAGGATTAACTGTCAGTCTATGGCAGCCGTGGCTCAGGTTGTATAGCAGGTTTTCCACTAATCCCAGAGTTAGAGGGTCAGTCCAATTTGCCTCCTATACATGTGCTCATCTATAAAAGCTGCTGCAGCAACTTCCAGCACTCAAACTTCTATTTCTCCAGAAACTGCACAGTTACTTGTACTATAGTATACAATACGATATCAAAAGAGGGAAATACTAAGTACTAGTACCTCATAATTGTAGTTAAGTAGAGGATATAAATAAATGTACTTCCATACAAAATAAATATGCTACAAATTACTTTTTGACATAATATCATGTTTGTTATCCCAAAAAAAAAGTTTCACACAGATGTTAAAAAATGTGTTGACCTTTCATTTTAATGAACATTTTTGCAGTTGTATTACATTTGTGTTCAACAGCTTCAAAACACCACCACCCAAATCCTCAGATAAGCATTTAAAACACAATTCATATAGAAAATAGACTGTGGTCAGAACAGATACTCACTTGGACACTCAGGTGTCAAATGTCTGTAGCTCTGGTCCTCATACAGGTAAAATGATCAACACATTTGTACAGATCTTTGATAAAAGTAATCCAGCTCTTCAAACTGTTTTAAAGCTCTAATACAAATTCACTGTCTTTGATAACAGATTAGCATTTAGGCAGTTTATGATAATTTGATTTATTTAATGAATGAAAGTAGTGTTTAAGATATATAGACAATGTTGTCATAATTTCCACATGATTGTTCACAGTCATCACAAAACACATTTTTGCCAAACGAGAATGCAGACAACCCATTCATCTCTTGACAGTTTGATATTTGACAGAGCTTTAATTCCTCTGTAGAAAGAGACGTTTCTCTCTTTTCTCAAACACTCTAATCCTAAAGGTCTGAAAAGTCATCAGCAAATCTGTTACATTTCGTAACAAATTCAGTTTTATACCTCTGTTATGTTTTTGCATGGGACTCAAGTATTTGTATTTAGTTATATCAGTGCCAAATAAACATTGGATTGTAAGGTGAAAAATGACTAAAACAAATATTAAATTTTAATGTAAGCTACTGAAATGCACATCAAAATTCCTTTTTTAAATCTAACATTTCATAACATGAGAATTTGACAAAAGAAAATGAGGTAAGATTATTACATTGTTCATAGATACATTGAAAGTTATTCTATTATATTTGTTTAGCAGTTTTTACAAGTGCACACACCAGACTTAATAAATAAATTCAGTGCATTACAACAGTGAGTGGCATAAATGCTCCACAGAGAAAGAAAGAGATTGAGAGATATTGAGAAAGAGAGAAACTTTAAGTCTGTTGGTAATTAAAGCTTTTAAATTAATGAATTTAGGTAGTGGCCCTCCTGCACCTCCCCTCGCGCTTTATTCTCCCTGTCTGTTTCTGTAGCATCCTATTTCCCAATCTACACCCAATATCACTGTCTCTCTTTCTTTCTCTGTAGATTCACATAAAGACACAAATGCAGGTTAATCTGATCCAAAACAAATGAAAAAGGAAGATCTTAGTGGAGGAACCATTCTGGAGGAACCATTCTTTCAAGTGAAACACAAATCAAAGATCTCAGACTAATGACCCCTAATGACTGATTTCCAAGACAGGCTTGGCTTATATGAAATTGTTTTTTTTTTTCTTTCTCTCTCTCAAATCAATGCTTCTGCAGTCCCCAAGTTCATATCTAGCATACTGTACGAAGGACTTCGGACAGTTGGACTTCAGATGGGCCAGTTCAATTTCCCCAGAGTGCTCATAACTCTAGTTAAGCAGGGAAAAGAACACAGTGTCAGAGACAGCAAGGAAAATGGACAGCTGGAAAGGGGTGGAGGAGGCACTTTTATTACTAGTGAGCTATGAGATATTAAATAAGAATGGACAAAGAGATGATGAGGTTGTATAAATCTTAACAAGGGGAGTGGCTAACATTTTTCTTAGCTCCTCCCCTTTTGCACACTGTCCTGCAACGTACTTGCAGACATTTGACCCCTGAAACACATTGTCACCTGCTTGTCAAAGCACCAACTACTTGTCAAAGCACCAACCATCATCTTCTTGAACCTGGCTATTTTGTTTCTAAACCGGGTTCTGGTAATTTGAATAGCTGTCATAGCCAGAAATAAGACTGTTTCAAAAGACAATCAAAAGTCATAACAGGTGATGCTCAGATACATAATAGTTTGCAGTGTGTTACAGGTACAAATGGCTGCATATATTCTGATACAGGAAAAGACAAAGGGATACGAGAACACATATCCCATAACTTCCATTAAAATGACTGACCTTCATGATCATCATCGTCATCATCATCATCATCATCATCATCATCGTCATCATCGTTGTCATCATCATCATCGTCGTCATCGTCATCATCATCATCATCGTCATCATCATCGTCGTCGTCATCATCATCGTCGTCATCGTCGTCATCGTCGTCATCGTCATCGTCATCATCGTCTTCATCGTCTTCATCATCATCATCATCATCATCAGCCATCAGACCCTGCTCAGAATGGAATGGCAGATCCTGCGCCTTGGCAGTGGGTGCCAGCGGGGTGTGAAAGGAGCAGAGCAGCGCCAGCAGCAGTGCAAGAATCAAACTTCTCAACGATGCCATGGTCACAGTCAAGAAAGGGCCAACTAATGAGAAATTAACCTAGAATAACTGCAGGAGTCCACCACTGCAGCTCTTTGCCTATTTATGCCCACTCACACAAGCTAACAAATTCAGACCCACTCAGAGGTACACACTCTCAGATAGACTGTTGAAGTAGGGAACAGCAGCAAAAATGGAATCCAGTGGACAAGATCCAGTGCAGAGAAGATATTCCAAGCTGAGATCCAAATACTTGTTCCGAAGTTGTGACAAAAGTGATCCTTAGTAAAACAGGCGTCCTACCATTGAATCTGGGATCACAATAAGACAGGGTGTCTTTTAGTCCAGTGCAACACTTGTGTGAACAGTTAAGACTGCAGTAAGAAGCTGAGAGGAGGGTTGTCAGTAAGTGGTCAACGCTGAAGACACATTCAGAACTAATGTGCGAGTGACAGAAAAAGAGTGAGACTGACCTATGGGGTAAGCTGAGAAGAAGTGGAGGGGGGGGCAGTCAAGCTGACTGACAGGGGCAAATGTTGGAGGGCAGGCCTGCACCATCCATAAGTTAAGTTATTGGTGAAGAGGGGAATGACTGGAGGGGGTATAAGGAACAAGTGGAGCATGCTTGTTTTTCCATCATCATCAAATGTTCAAGTTTAACTTTAGAACAAATGTTAAATTTAACTGGAGAGACACATATCAGGAGAAAGTCCAGGCAATGATGACCATACATTGTGAGAGAAAGGAGGATGATGATGAATTGTTTTAAAGCAAGCAGGATATTCAGCATTTAGTTATACACAATATAGACTGATAATTTGTTATATGTAAGCAGCTGAACATTTCACCCCACTAGCAGCACAGCCTAGGTATGATGATGTTAGTAGATTAGTTGAGAAGTTAGCGTGTCTGTCCACTGTGTTCCAGATTAAGCAATCTCAGTAAGTACAGAACAGAGATTCATGACTTTTGGTAATTTTAGGTACTCTCTAACCTTTCCTCTAAAGTATCTGAGTCCAAAGGCCATCCCTCTGATTCAGCTAACTTTTGGATGTTCTTCCAGGAATATATGGGGGTATGAGGAGGAATCCTAATACTTTCGGTCCATGTATTATTGGCTTGTCTGTAATGGGAGGCTAAATGAAGTCTCTGACATGAAAGTTTGATATGCCAAAGTTCATGTGTTTCCATAACCTTAATAAAGTATCAGTAACTGTTCCAAATGGCCACAGTTAAAGCAGGGCAAAAAAGATCACTGTCAGAGCGAGGAGCAAAATATAACATTTGCTGAAAGGAGGATAACATTTCATTTTTAGTTCTTAAAGAAATTGCGTGCAGTGGCATAATATCAAGGGGGATTGTTTACAGCATACTGACCCCATTGCTATCCACTTTGCTACATAAAGGTTACTCTCCTTACTGCATGCATTGGCACTTGACATTGCCATAGAAATTGTGTGAAGTGGCATGAATGTAACATTTTCACATTAGTGGTGTTCTATAAAACAGACCAAATTCCTAAAGCGACTGGCCTGATATTTCCCACGATACCATAATGGTATTTGTGGTCTTGTCTGGATAAATCCATTTGATTTTAATGAACCCAAGCCCTTCCACTGCCCTCATTGAAACATTTTTAGCTCTGAGAATAGCTAAATCATCACTTTGTTGTGTAACACTATCATATTGTGAGGTGTAAAGAACATTTAACTGTGTATGTGCTGCCAGCAAGAGCTCATACTATTTGTTCTGAGAATTATTATTCTGAGTTACTAGGCCAGTGTCAAAGCAGGTTTTTTTGTAAATTATGTGTCATACCTCCAGTATCTCCATCATGGTGATTAAGCCACAGCATATGCACAACTGATACTAATCTCTAGCTTATCGACTTGTCTGTCCCTCCCCCTACATGCTGTCCCCAAAATAGATGGATTTTTGCAGGGAGGAGTTGACAGCCACTCTATTTAAAACACACACTGTCAGAGTCAGTGTAATGTGAGCCTTCCTGGCTCTGTCTGTGGGACCAACACAGTATCCCTGACCCTCTGTCAATTCTCACCTCCACATGCATGGAGAACAGGTTGGTGACAGGAACCTCTGAAACACCTCCCAAACTAAACTTGAAAAATTGACTATAGTGAATAAATACACTTACTATACTTTTTTTTGCATACTGTTATGATGTCACTGACACAGAAAACACAAAAGCCAATTTGATGTGGTATGGGTGGTTTGGCTAGGTGTATATAGGCATTAAAAATGCCCATCGCCTGATCTCTGCTTGCCTGTGGCAGTCATGGCATTAAGGCTAGGGTTGAGTTAGGGGTTGGGGGTTAGGGTCTTGTATCGGACTACCAATTGTGCCATGTGGACAAGGCAACTTGGCCTTGCAAGAGCCAAGATTAATAGAAATGAGTTATTAATCCCTTTTTCATTACTCTTGATTGTTTTACTATATTTATTTGTGTGTTGTTGTTATTGCTTTATTGTTTTATTTTATGTTGTTGTTGTTGGGCTAGTAAATGTAAGTCACGGCATGTATAATGTTAACTGAGTAAAGGCAAAAATGCCCTAGATTAATGCACAGCCAATAAATCCCAGCCCTGTTTGTTTAACACAGAGGACAATTTGCCTTGTATTATTAGAATTACATCATCACTTGTATTAATCACTATTTACAGCTCTGTATAGCATATAATCTATGGTAAACAGCAGGAGTTTGAGAACAAGTTCCCAGTTAAGTTCCGAATGCTGATTAGCTTGTGACAGTAAGAAACAGCTGAGCTGGTAGAAGTTAAGGACAGAATGAGAGAGGAGACCAGTTTGAACTGAGGAGTGCAAAGTGGCTGAAAGTGGAGATGAGTTCAGACATACCAAAGACATTTCTTCTATCTTAGTTTGGACCATGGTTCTGCCTGCAGTGACCTACTTGACCCATTTAGCTAACTACCTCTACCGCTAGTGTTCTGTTTCCCATATGGTAATGAAGGAAAATCCTCTAGTTATAAGTTTGGTTATAACAGTTTTGGTTATAATATAGTTATAACAGTTAATGGATGTCTGACACTTCTTCTGTAGTTTACGGTAGTTGTTGGCAAAGAGTACATGGGAGGACTCTTAACAATATAACAGGTCTGGGTAAAAAGAAAAAAAAATGAAAATGGGTGTTATTTGAGGTGCTGGACAGGTTGTAGTGAATTAAAGAGATGACAGCAAATGCACTTCATCTGCCCATTCATCAACTACATATAATATTCCCCAGCTGGATTGATTTTCCTCCATGAATCCAGTCCAGTGCCAAATTCATCCCAAGCTCTTTCCATGTAAGGACTGTCTAAAGTGGGAAATCAGTTTCCATGATAGAGTTACTTAAGGGGAGTGGTGCATGTATGTGTGTGTACATGAAAGAGAGTTAGAATATTAAATTAAAGATCTGTTGTAAAGCTGATTTCAACAATCATTTCTAAGTATTGACTATATATTAATATTCCTCCATCTATATTCTCTGTGAGAACAGAACAGTAAATGTACATATCTATGGCAAGGACTGTGGAAGTAAGGTTTGAATTCTATCATAATCTGCCTTATCAAGCTTATAAAGGCGTCCCATCATTCCACAAACATCAGGAGCATTGATACAACACATAATGTGTTGGAATGGAACCCAACATGGCTGCTGCTGATTTTCTGGAGGCCAGGTGAGAGTTTTGTCAAAGAAACCTGAAAAATATTTAAAACATTTTATCCATTGTTTGCTTCAGAAATCACCATAGAGAATATTCTTATGGCCTAGCTATGCAGTATACAGCTCTCAGCCCTTTTCTTAACCTGATCTACATTACTTTCTGGACTATGCTCCTCAATTTTGCTGTAGTTCACAAAGGGTTAATCATATTTTGTTATCACTTAATGCACATTTTGATCTGCCAGACCTAATATTAATGACTGAATATCCTTCTGGTGATGCAGAGGCAAAAATTCAACATATTGACTGATAATTAGTGTGACCTACTTTCTGGACTTCAAAAACATTTGCCGAAATTTGGACAAAAAATCAAATTTTCAAAAATTCTGGTTTAATGGAAGGAAGTGGATAGGTACTTAGGACTCTGGCTGGATGCTAGATTAACTTTTAAAAACCACATGGAACACCTTTCAAGAAAATTAAAGATCTTGTTTCTCATTCACAAGACCTAAGATATTGTACAATCCACAATTTTGTCTGTGCTTGATTATGGTGATAGTCTATATGCAAGCCTCTATATCTACCTTAAGCCTTTTGATTCTGTGTATCACAGTGCATTATGATTTATCACAGGTAATTCTGTTCTTACTCACCATTGTATCTTATATGAAAAAGTGGGATGGTCCTCCCTAGCAAATCAAAGAGAGCAACAGTATATGTTTATTTACAAGGCTATACTGCAAAGATTGCCTACTTTCATCAGCTCCTTGATTGTATTTAAACACAGTACTTACAATGTCAGGTCACAGGACATTTAACTTTAGCTGTATCTTGTTCACACTGAACTTGGAAAAGTTTTAAAGATTTAAATACTTCACTGCCTATAAATGGAACGAGCTACAAAAAACTATGAAGCTGCATTCTCTGATATCACTGGAAAATTTTAAAGGGTTGTATTTGTCTGTCTGCAACTACTCTTGTACGGAGCCCCGCAGGGGACATTGGAGGAAAAAAAAAATTAAGATATACTTTTGCAAGATCCCACGTTACTTTTGCGAGATTACAAGAAAGATTTTTTATTTTATTTTTTTGTAGAGGTTCTGCTTCTGGCCGTTCAGGGATTAGAAGGGTCCACGGAAGACACATGGAGGACGATTTATAACGTTTCCTGCGGTCAAGAGAGGTCCCAGAAGAGGACATCATGCGCATGCAAAGAGACAAGGTACACAGGAAATCCAGTCAAAGAACTACTACAACTACTACTATACTAATACTACTACAGCTAAATGAACAAGACAGAAATTAGCAAAGCAACTTTTGCCAATGATCAAAAACAGTGAAAAGGACTCTTAATATTTCTAATACAATTCGTACTCCATTTACAAACTATTTTATCAATTACCAGTTGTTGGCTAGGCCTAAATAATACCAAAACTATAGTCAAACTAACTAAAGATGCTCTATCAAGTGAGAACCAGAAATGGGGGAGGAACAAGACACGCAACGGTGGAAAAAACCACAACTGTTGCTCAGATTTTGGCAATGGGAAAGGAGTTGTTTTTTCCTGATGGGAACTCTACAAAAGGGAGAGTTGAAGACTTTATCTTTGATGTCTGTGACTTTAAAAGAAATAAGATCCCTTTAGATGACACTGTTGGCAAACTTTATGAACAAACCAAACTGAAGCTGCTGAGATTTTACATTTGCACAAAAGAGGAAACACCTTCAACAGTTCAGTCCTCATCTGAAGTGGATGAATGTGGGGAAGATTTCTTATCTGAGCATTTTTGTTTCTGGACGTTGGCAGACCAAACATGGATCTCACACTGAGTCAGATGATTTTATCACAGATCTAGTGGACCATGATGATTCATCTGACAGTGACATTAGCGAACAGGTTTGTGGCAATAGGAAAGATATTATTACAAATAATGACGGATGGAAAGAGGTAGTGCTTTAAGATTAACTGTAAAGTAATAATTAAAATAGTAAAATATTCATTGTATGTGTTCAATAAACAGAATGTTTCCATTATTTTCCAATTGTAGGATGAAATTATTGCAGGACTTTGTTGTTGACTTGTGTGGTCAGGTACATTTAATGTCTCTGAAAGGCTTACAGCTTTGTATTCATTAACATATACCAAATGATTGGCTGCTGAAAACAGTAATTAAGTCCTGTTTGTTTTCTTGTTTGCAGAATCACAGTTTCCAGATGCAACCAAGACCAAAAAAAACAGAGATCAGTATGTGAGACAGTGACAGCACAAAGTCCAGGACAGTCACATCACAAGCATTCAACCCCAACAGACATGGGACAGCTGCAGGACACTGATTCAGGTGATCATGATGACAAGAATGCTTGGAATCAACTCCAGCCCTGTAAAGATTTCCCTGATCACTGCTCTGAAGTTATTGATCTGACCGGTGCAGTTCCTAATGAATCCCCACAGCTCGAGCTCCAGCACATCTGTCCTGAAGCTTTTGAATTTGACCCAGACATAGATGAAGCAGATACAGTTGTATGGAATCCCGAAGAGGACCTTGTCAGAGCAGATGGTGATGAGGCAGTCATCATAACACTGA
>VUQI01058825.1:0-22007 GCA_015106735.1 Paratilapia polleni
AAAGCAAACAAGAAAAAAAAACAAAACAAAAAAAAAAAAAAAAAAAAAAAAAAAAAAAAAAAAAAAAAAGAAAGAAAAAAAGAAAAAAAAAAAAAAAAAAAAAAAAAAAAAAAAAAAAAAAAAATGGACCAGAACCTGGTTTACTGTCAAAATATTTGGTTGTGTGAATGATGTTGAGGCCTTGAGCTGGTAAATCAGATGTAGGGTAACAGTGGTGTGACGCAGATAGAGAGCAGGCTGGTATATGAGGAGGATCAGACACACTAGGGAAATCCTTACAAAACACTAGCAGTTGGCCTTGGCATTGCAATAATACAGGTGACAGAAAAATGTGACGAGGAGTGAGTGTCGGGTCCGGGGTAAAAATACTGCAGTTTGATAATTAGTGGATTGAGACCAGCTGTGCCCAGGAGTCCACACAAACCAATGCCCCAAACCTCTGCCTACATCTCACCATTACACACACAGTGTCCTTTGATATTGGTACCTTGATACACCTTGTTGTGAAAAACCATGGCTGGAACTTGAATGGGTGGCAATGACTTAAGTTGCCGGTTCATCAACCAGGAGACCATGGTTTGTGTCCTTGTGTGTTTTGATTTTTTGCACTTTTTGCTTTTACTTTTACTTGCTGGTAGGATTGAGGCACTAAAAACTGCTTGGCTAGGTTAAAGAAAAGATTGTTGTTTCACTGTAGGTTAAAATAGGCCCCTTCACAACAGTTAACCTGTGCTTATGAAAATAACAAAATGGGAGTAACAGCCCCATCTCACTAATAAGATGGTACGTCATGGAGTATTGGATCTAATACTGGATCTATGTCAGTCACACAAATTACTGTGTGTGACATTACATTTGTCTATAATGCAGTGATGTAACAGTGATGTGTGGTATGAAATTTAGTAACCACATTACAGTTACTAAGTAAACATATTAATACTTGCACTATATAAGTTCTTCACTTATCTATAAGATGGGCGGAGAGAAAAAACCCCCATCAAACTCGTCCTTTTCCTTTGCACGCGTGCTACAATCAGCTGACTTCAGCTCATGTGGAGGGAGGAGAAAAACAGTAGAGTGGTCTACAACTTTTGGGGAGTGGAAATATGGACGTGGTCACTTTTATTGCACAGAAGGACAAGAACGTGGTGGTAAAGTGCAGTCTGTGCCCAGGGTAGCAACAGCTATCCGCTGCTGCTAGCACAACATCAACCTTTTACAAGTAGCATGCTAACACAAACCTAAAGTCCTGGACACTGACGTTAAAGCAGAGTGTTAGGTGCATTTTCGACGGGTAACAAAAGCAGTGATGTGGGGTTTCAGGCTTGCATCATTGTAGCCTCCATTTCTACTCATACTTGTTCCTACAGTAGCGGTCACAGCGCTACCTGTGAAGTCCTCTTTGGGCTGGTTTTCAACTTTGCTGTTGGGTTTGTGTTAAAACTTAAACACTAAAAGAAACTCTCGCATGTCGGCCTCAATAGGATACAGATTTGTGTCAGTGTGAGGGTTTTTAGCCTCAGCTTTATATTGTCCAATGATAATTACTGTATGTGACACTGCATCTCAGGCTGCAAAAGTGATATACTAAGTAACGTAACAAACACTTTCTACAGGGACTAAATGATTAACAAATTACTTTTTAATAAAAGTAAAGAGTGATGTGTAATACTTTACTTTTTCTTGAGTAACAACTCCAACACTAGCCATGGAACAGATGCCAAAGGAAACCTTGTGCTTATCGATGCCAGCGGCATTGACAAAATGGCAGGATTCTCCTTCCAGGGAATGAGTGGGCTGCACAAATGCCACAAAACAGAAGCGCAGAGAGAGGAAAGGAGAAAAGGGCAGAAAGAGAGAGAGACAAAGACAGGGCAGCACTGGAGGCATGGAGACCCTGACAGAAACAACACAAGAAGAAATATTTCCAATCTTGAAGGAAAACCGAAGACAAATGTTGGATTCCTTTTTCCTTTATGCTTCAGTTTTAGTGGGTGCAGCTGGAACTGTTTCATGGTAATGTGATAATATGGTGATGTTGATGTCATGGTGGCTACCTCCATCTTGAGTTGTGCACTCACTTTAAAGCTCCCTATCATGGTTTGTGTTTTGTTTAGTATTCAAGTTCTGGTTCCTTTGGTTATTTCTTTTGATCTTATTTTTCTTTTTCTATGTTCACCTTCTCCCCTTGTCTTTGTGTGATTCTGGTGTCCTAGTTACTTACTGTTTAATTTTGGTTATCAGCTTTCCTCGTGAGTCTCCTATAGCTTTACTTCCTGTCTTTATCTTCCAGCTTCTGCAATTCCTTAATTGTTCCCAACTGTGTCTTGTTACCACTCAGTGTCTGTATAGCCTTGTCCTCTGTCTTTGTCAGACTTCCTCTTCAGTGTTTTCTCTCATGTTCCTGCACCAGCTTGGCACAGGAACATGAGAGGGACTATTTGTAAGTAATTATCAGCTTCCATTAAAACTCTTTAACCTTTCTGTGTTCCTCCTCTGTCCTGGATTTGGGTCCTCATTTTGATAAACTGTAACACTCCCGTTCCCTCTTGCGAGTGTGAGCGATGCTCACATCATGTTCTTGTGTAAGTTTGAAGTGGTCTCTGACATGGAGAAGGGCACTTTCCAGTGCGAATAGAAAAAACACTTTAAAGCTTTCCAAAAATGTACCCTGCAGAATCATCCAATGCGAGGGCTTAAATGTAGCTGAGAAAAGTGCTGCCCTTTTCCTGTAACTGCTGCCTGCTGTCAGGATGTAGCTGGCTTCTATACAGGTCTTTGAAGCAGGACAAAAGAAAGGTGCCCGTTGTTCTGAAGGTAAATTCATGTACAAGCTTTCATTTTGTTTTAACCTTTCCACTCGGGTTTCTTTTGGAAGATGTTTTACCATCACACAGGATCAGGGTCACACAGGTAATTTTTTACTTGTTCTTCCAGCAGAGCCACTTCTGTGGCAAAGGGAAAACCTACAAAATGAATAGCTGCCACTCTGATTTTCTTTTCATTGTGAAAAATAAGACCCAACCACTTCTGCTTCTTTTTTTCCCTTTAACCAAGATTTAGTTTGGGCCCAAATGTTTCTGGAAAGACTTTATAAATTGCATTTTGCATTCTGCAAATAGTTGTTTCTACCAAGCAGAGAAGGAGACAATAAAATACATCATTTGATTCTCTAATTTTCCACATTTCAGCAGAAATGCAACCTCTGCTCCACAGGGAAATATTTTTTGCATCCTTGTAAAAACAAAACAGACGTTCATCTATTTCATACATGAGTAACTTCATTAGGATATAAATCAGTCCTATAAGCACAAACATTCCCTTTCCATAACAGCACGTGTTTAATAGCACTGTATATACCCTTACATCAAAAACACTGTAAAGAAGAAGCTGACAGCGATTAATATCTTGCAGAACAGACAGGTGTGTATGGTGTCTCTTCTTCAGTTATGACACTTTACTGGCATTGCTTTCACAACTTTGATCTGAATAAGTGCTCAGCTCTTGGCCCTCATGTCAGTTGTCTTGTTGACAAGCTCTCTTGGGGGGGACAACACAGAGAAACACCAGCAGTGCTGATACTCATGGACTAGAGATGCCAGCAGATAATATCTCATGCTTTTATTCACCATTCTATTGAATTTAAAAGCCAAAGTTCATCTTTAAATATTTTCAAGGCCAGCTGCAGATGTTGGAATGAAACATTGTCATTCCTTAAAAATGTGTACTTTACATGATTAAAGTAATTTTATTAATTATTTCTAATAAAATTATTAGAACCCCAATTCCAAAGCAATGATTTGCAAATCTCATAAACCCATATTTTATTCACAACAGAACACAGAAAACAGTTGTGATCCTGGGTAATAGACCTAGAGTTTTGAGTCTTTTTGGAATTTTTGTTTATTTATTATTTGGTGTTCTGTTTTGTTCTTAGTTTGTTTATTGTTTATATTTGATTTTCTTGTTCTTTATGATCTTTAGCCTTAGCTCTTAGTTCCAGTTCCTGTTTATTTTCCATTAGTATTCTGGCTAGGGTTTATTTTGTATTATCCGTAGTATTATCTTTATAGCCTTCCCCCTTGTGTCTTTCTATGTCAAATTTGAGTTTACAAATTATGGAACAATTTCAGAATAATGTTTCTCAATGTAAAATTGAAAAGACTTTGAACATCTCATCATCTACTGTACATACTATCATCAAATGATTCTGAGAATCTGGAGAAATCTCTCTGCGCAAGGGACAAGGCTGAAAATCAATATTGAATGCCTGTGATCTTCTGGCCCTCACTGCATTAAAACAGGCATGATTCTGTCATGGAAATCACTACATGGGCTCAGGAACACTTCCAGAAACCATTGTCTGTGAACATAGTTCACCGTGTCATCCACAAATGCAGGTTAAAACTCTATGATGCAAAGAAGAAGCCATATGTGAACATGACCCAGGAACACCACCGTCTTCTCTTCTCTGGGCCAAAGCTCATCTAAAATAGACTGAGGCACAGTGGAAAACTGTTCTGTGGTCAGACAAATTTAAATTTGAAATTTTTTTTGGAAAACATGGATGCCGCATCCTCTGGAGGAGAGGGACCATCCAGCTTGTTATCAACGCTGGGTTCAAAAGCCTGCATCTCTGATGGTATGGGGGAACATCAGTGCCTATGGAATTGGCAGCTTGCACATCTGGAAAGGCACCATCAATGCTGAAAGGCACAGCTGTGGTCAGAAGTTTACATACACTCATCATAAGCGCCCTGAGGTGACTATTTGGGGGAATTGGGAAATAAAACTGAATTGAATTGAATCATAGGCATGAATGTCATCGTAATTTTGGGCTTTTGATGATTTCTTTGAACTGTTCGTTTTTTCAGGGTGGAATGATTGTACAGCATACATCTTTAATTGCTTTAAAAAACAAGAATTGGGTGCACAAGTTTGAATTTATTTTGGAATTTCTCTAATCCACATGGGATCAAAATTATAGATACAGGCTCAAATATATACATACACCCCCACTAATATTTGGTTTAATGTCCCTTAGCAAGTTGCACCTCAACCAGATGCTTTTGGTAGCCATCAACAAGTGACTGACATAATTCTGGCTGGACATTTGACCACTCTTCTTGGCAGAATTGGTAGAGCTCATTTAAATTGGTTGGTTTCCGGACACGGACCCGGCTTTTAAGCATAGTCCACAAATTTTCAATAGGGTTGAGGTCGGGGTTTGGGAAGGCCATTCCAGAAGCTTAATGTTAGCCTGCTTTATCCATTCCAAAACCAGTTTTTATGTGTGTTTGGGATCATTGTCCTATTGGAACACGCAGTTGTGTCCAAGTTTCAACCATCTAGCTGATGATTTGAGGTGACGTTGAAGAATTTGGAGGTAGTCCTCTTCCTTCCATCCACTTTGTGCAATGTACCAGTACCACTGGCAGCAAAACACCCCAAGAGCATGATGCTACTACCATCATGCTTGACAGCTGGTCTCATCTGAGGGTGACAGTTTGGGTCTTCTTCCAGACTTTGGCAAAGTGGTGACACACTTTGCCAAGAGCCCGACCGATATAGGATTTTTAGGACCGATACCAATATTATTTTTTTCTTTCAGACACACAAAACATTAAACAGATTTCCATAACATTTGTTATGTGTAGATATTTCTGAATCCTTACTAAGATAATATGACAATGCAGGTTAAAAATAAACTTATTCTTTTGTCACAACAAATATCACTGAACCGAAGTATAACAAAATATATCAAAGTTCTGGTAATTAATAGTAGAATGCATAAAACCACAAAGTTAACAAGATATCATACATTCAAAGAAAAAAGAACTTATTCTATCTTTATTGAGGTGGAATAAGTTCGCTGTGGTTTCAAAGCTCATCAACGTTAGCAGTCTTCCACTGATAGCCAAGGCATTAGCTAGTTTGTGGTTAGCTCTACAGCTGCCACCTTACCATGAACACACTTCACAGATGATCTCATTACTCCTTTCCGCTCTGCCTGAATATGCTAAGATCAGCTGGTTGTTGTTTGTGGTGTTCCAAACAGGTGTTGCCAACAGGGATGTTGCAGAGTGCCCTCTGGTGGACAAACTATGTAACGTCAACACTCATAAAATGGCTGAAGGGTGTTTCTCCAATCTCTTCTTTAGTTTTTTTTTCATTTATCGGCTGTTCTAAATGCTGATACTGATAGATGGGCGAATAGCTAATATCAGCAGATAATATATAGTATATATAATATGTAGTATTAATATAGCATATTAATCTATAAACCATTATCAAATACCATCCTGGTGTATCAGTGTATCTGCATAAGCTAAATTCCCCACGTAATTTCCCTCTGTGGGATCATTATAAAGTATATACAGCATGAAAAGGAGAGCACACACCTTAAGAGACAAAAGAAGCAGAATAGAACAGAGGCTGCAGCAGCTTGTAGATGATATATGCCCCAGTAAGCAGTAAAGCCCTGACAGCTTTCATAGCTTTGAGAAAACATTATCCAGGAGGGCATGCAAGAAGAAATGTGCCAGGACCTGCAGACCATTACACTGCTGTCAGCTGAGGGCCAGATGCACTGACACCCAAGTCCACATGTGCAGGAAAGAAGGTAGCATGCATAGTAACAGAGTTTAATATGTTTGTAGTGTGTTTTGTATGTGCAGAGACTGAGCTGTGTCCAATTTTTAAAGTGTATGCAGTTCTTCCTATATTCACTAGAGAAGAAATTGACATACAGCAAAGAAGCTGTGCTGCATTATGCATGGAGGATTTAATGCCAAATACAGTTCACAGTGTTTTTCTTTTTAGACTTTTGTTTTCAAAGATTTTCCTAAAGCTCTTTGAACGTCTGCAGCAGTGGTTTTCTTCCCCCAAGATCAGTAGTAAAGGAAGAATTCTGTCATGGCCTCAGCAGGCCCTGCTGTTTTATTCCCCTTCTTTCCTCTTGTCTGTCTGTCTGTCTGTCTCTCTCTCTCTCTGGTGGAGTTTGGGCAATGCCCTGGTTTGCTGCTCCGCCCTTGGGTGGCGTGCTCTACCTTCTGATCCAGCCTGCACACCTGCTTTCCATTTGCTCATCACCTCTCTGGGATAAAAGGCCAGCTGTAGCATCCACTCTGCCAGATTGTTGCTGAGGTGGAAATCAGGTGCTCAAACTTGTGACTTGTTTTGCAAGTGATTTCTGTTACCTAACCTTGTTCTCTCCTAGTTCTTCCTGGTGTGTGCTTTGGCTGGATTTGAGTTTCCTACAACCTGAAGAAATCCCTCAGACTCCCTGCTTCAAGTTGGACTTACCTGCAAACCAAAAACTAGCAATCCCTTGTCAATACTCACCTTGGAAAACTCGCCTGCCTGTCCACTCTCCACTGCTTCTGTCGTCTGAAACTGTTGCCCACCTCCCCCACCTATAATTCAGTAGAAAAACTGAAGTAGGAACTCAAGTCAATTCTAAATACACAATTCAGTCCCAAGACTCCACTGAAAAGCCACTAACCTGTTCTCTCCTTTCTGGCAGTCCTGTGGTGCTCTGCTGCTCGGCCCTCTGTGCTGCAAACACTTACCAGAGCTATACTTACCTGAGTCCTGACATTATACCTTGCTTGTGTAAATAAGAGTTAAACTTGCATCGGTCTTCTGGGTCTTGCTATTGAGTCCACTCATTCTTCTCTACTAATGCCACACTGTTAAAAAGAACTTCCATTATAAGTCCAGCACTGAAAATGAAGTATAACCAGGAAAATGTAAAGTAAGCAATTAAAAGTAGTCAATACAGGACAAAAGCCACTATGACTGTTGTATTTCTAGTGAATTAAAACCAGGATTTTGCTGTTGTAGTTAGTTCAGGTTGTTAAGAACTGAGTGTCTGGAGACCAAAAAGCTGGATTCAGAAACACATGATTTAAGAGTTAAACAAGGTTTATTGTTATCTGTGACTAGATTTTATATATGATAGACTGGAGCTAGAAGGAGACTAGAGGCCAGTTCTACAAAGCAGGATCTGGGGTTTAGTGAGATAACAAAGGTGTTTCCCCTCAAACCCCAGTCTATAGGAGTTTTAAGATACAGTCCAAAGTTTTTCCAATTCTCTGAGCACCAATAATAAATTGATTCTTAGGAGCAACTTTATTTCTTGCTTTTTTTGACTGGATCTGAGCAATTTTAAACAAATTTTATTGTTCAATAGGTGTTAATATAGTTATATGATCCTAAACCAGGGCACCTAAGGCCTGTACTTATACTTATTATATTTAAAAATGCAAGCAGTCTTGGTCTACTTACCATTTTTTTGTTTGTTTTTTATTTGCTCTCATAACATTTTACACTGCTGAGGCTTAAACAGTCAACATCCTGACTTCTTTAATATATTGCTTTTTCAGTCGTACTGATCAGTGCACTTAAGGCAAACACACATTCATACAGACCGCCTTCTTAAAAATATACCTGCTGCCAGTAAACTTGTCCATGCTTGTCTGTGGTCATATGCTACCATTGCTGCCTTATTCATACAAATGTGCTCATGGCTAGGTTGATAAACTCTGAATTGACTTAGAATTACAAGTTGATAACCACCTTTGTATGACCACTTAGCCTGATTGAGCCAGATAAGAACTTACTGCTCTGAAATCAGTTACCATCTGCACATTGCAAGTAAATGAGCCCACTGTGATTTATCATCGTAACAGATAGGTTTCCTCTTACTAACCACCTTGGCCAACACGTGATGTAGAGGCGTCAGTGTGAAAATGTTTTTAGCATGTTAGCAAAGAAAGCCTTGATAATGGAGAGGGGACGTCCAGCACTTTCACTTTAGTATCTATAAGAATTACCTTGGTTAACTGAATGAACAAAGTTTAACCAGCCATTTTGCTAAAACACCACCTTCATTTTTCATTAAAGCTACTTTTGGCTCCTCCCTTATTCACAAGGGGTCACTCTGCATATTTGATTTGGCAGATTTTTATGCCAGGTGACACAACCCCAAAGGGATTTGTGTCTCATCCTGGGATCAAATCTGGAATCTTTCACTTGTTAGGTGAATGTGTAAACCACTACACTACGGAGCCACTACCACCTTCATTTTTCATTGATATTTTGAATCCCCCTGTAGATATTGACAGTGCTCAAGCCTTTTAATTCAGCTGTGATTTTTTTTTTAATGTTATGAATATATTTAATATATATACAGCTGTTTTTTAGACATACATGGTCCTCATAGGACAGCCCTACAAACATATGATTTTATAGAATATGATGCATTACTAGAGATTTAAACAGAATATAAAGTATTTAAAACTCTCCACATTGCCCACTTGTCATGAGCTTTTTGAGCTACACTGCTGCCAACAAAGTTAGTTAGCTTTGATTGCCTTTTTGCCTGCTTCTCTAGCCATAAGTCAACATCACAAAATCCAGAAAAACTGTTAAATTGTTTTTTTCTTTCTTTCACAGAAGCAAGTGTTTTAGTTATAACTGTCAAAAGCTCCAATAGAGTGATGCAAAGCACCTTTTACTGGATGGATGCCATAAGTGGGAGTTCCAACTTTATGTCTTTTGTATGAAAAATACATCTTAAATTGTCAAATAGCTTTGCCAGATAAAAGTAGTTAAGAGTTTCATGAAAAGATAATACTGAAGTGCAGAATAAGAACATCCACACACTGGGTCACTGCTAATGCAAATACTGTGCGTCAAAATACCATACCTATGTTTCCAAAATCAAAATACTACCCTACAGCAGTACACTGTATGTATGACTCTGACTCAGTGGCGTTCAAGGTAAGATAAATCAGTCGAATATTCTCTATTTTTTAGTCTCTGTACATGGCAATTGAGAATCGAAAGAAATCCCACTCAGCTTCATATACCTTGCACAGGTCACATCTGTGTCTGTCATTATCAAGGTACACGTCTGGAAGCAAGACTTGGTGCGTTAGGAATTCCCCATCCTGCTTGTCTACACTGGGGAATGACGTGCTTTGTTTGATGCTGCACCAAATACTTCATCTCCCATCATAGCCTTGATGGATCTGCTACCAATAGCTGTCTAGTTAGCCCCCTACCGAACTCTGTAAATGTGTCATGAAATGTCACGGAGGTTGCCTCTGCAGAATCAGAGCCTTTTCAAAGGCCTTCTGAAGAGATAAGCATACCCTGCCAGGCTGACTCTGGAATACAAATGCCCTTTTTAGCATAGGGAGGTGAAAGGAGAAAGATAACACAGAGGAAATGTGTCAGAGAGGGGAGCTGGGAGGAGTGTGGACCTTATGGTAAAACTAGCTAAGGAAAGATGGGCAGCTAGAGATAGCTATGTATGCATGGATGTGGACAGAGAGACAAAGAGAAATATAGGGAAGAGAAAAGCAGTGGTGTGATAAATGGATTTGCAGAATTAGAATATTGATTTTGGTATTTTGTTAAATAGAATATTTCAGGTTGTGTTATCTGCAAAGTGTAAATGGAAAAACTGCAATGAATTTTCCCAACCTAAAAGTAGAGTTTGCATGTTCTCCCTCTGCCTGCAGGGGCTCCTCATTCCAGCTTCCTCCCACAGTCCAAAGACACGGTAGGTTAACTGGTGATTTACGTAGGTATGAATGTGAGTGTGAATGGTTGTCTGTCTTGTTGTGTTAGCCCTGTGATAAACTCGTGATCTGTCCAGGGTGTACCCCTCCTCTCACCTTCTGACAGCTGGGATAGGCTCTGATCCTGATTTGGATAAGCAGTTAAGAAAATGGATGGATGGATGGATGGATGAAGTCACTGTAATACTTTAAATATCCATCCATCCATTTTCTTCCGCTTATCCTATTCAGGGTCGTGGGTGGGGGCTGGAGTCTATCCCAGCTGCCATAGGGGGAAGAGGCGGGGTACACCCTGGACAGGTCACCAGTCTGTCGCAGGGCTAACAATTGGTTAAACTAATTATTCATATTTTATTAACTAGTCAGAGAGCTGTAAACAAACAAGGTGGACAGTAAGACAGATGACAGCCCTGCAAACCAGCGCCGTCCTGCAGTACTGTGATGTAGAAAATGAATCCAGGCTGTGTCAGAGTAAACTGACCATATAGCCAGTGGACCGGACTAATGCATACCCACATTCTGCTTAGACCTGCAAGGAACGAATGCTGCTGCTGCTGCTAGCACTGCTAACATTAGCCACAGTTGGAAAACTAATCTCATGCTGTACAAGTACAATTTAGTGATTAAAGAATGTTTCAAATGGCTCCTAAGTGCACAAACCTTTGTATAATGTTTAAACTCATTTTTTTAGATTTTGTCTCTTTTCAGACATTTTTTTAAAACTTTGATACAAATACATTTATCGAAGCTTATGTTGCAAAGCCGCTATAACAAACCATTAGCTGTGGTTAGAATCATTCTAGGTGCCTTCACTGCAAATCCACTTTAGAAAATTAACAAAATTGATTAAAAAAAGAAAAGAAACAAACCTAACATTTCAGATACCCTCATTATCTAAGGTAGAGGCAGAAACAGTTCCGCTTGTTTGGTTCCTGATGCCTTGAGCTACAGGTTTGAAGAAACCAAACACAGTTATATAGGTTTCTGTGTATGTTGAAAAATGAACAGAATCTTAGAGAAGCATCCATATTCACGTAGACCTGGGTGTGCAGAAAAAAGTGAAGTAGTGAAGTGAATTAGTTACCATCATCATATAGAATTTATGGTTTTTAAACCAGTGTCCAATCCTGCCACATACCTGCAAATATATTTTTCCTCTTTTATGACGTGGTAATTAGTGCAAATGTAATTTGAAATCATACTAATCCAAATCCAAACTAATATCTGATGTGTGAGTTGCTGAGTTTCTGGAAGTTTTTCTTTTGCCAAATTAAAACCCTTCTGTTTGGATAAAAAGATGCAAAACAAACAAACAAAAAAAAAAAAAAAACCCAGAGAGACTTTCTCTCTTTTCAAACGAGGAAACAACAAAAGGCCCGGCAACACGTTTTAATTGTCACCATGGAAACCAGATGAATGAGCCGTTTGACTGCCCGGTAACGACGGCTCACCATTCAGCCTTGCAGTGAGTCACGTGTGAGTTTGTGTGTGTGTGTGTGTGTGTGTGTGTTTTAGTGTGTGCGTTTAGCTGGGAGGTCATTTGTACAAAGCAGGGAGGGCAAAATATCTACGTGTCTGTTGGGACAGGAAAAAAAAGACGAAGCGAGAACAGAGACAACAACTGTCTGTTATGTCTGCAGCATAGCAGGCAGTTAAACACATGCACATACTAATAACTGTGACAAAAAGAAGAACCAATTAACAATTCCTTCAACTTTTTATGGATTTCCTATTTGTTCCTTCAGCTGTTGCAGTATGTGCTTTATTTCACACAATTATGCAAAAAGAAATCTAACTTCTCCAGCAAGCAAAAGACATGTGGATGTCAAGTCTCTAAAAACAGTGACCTTCTAACAATGACATTCGCATAATTTTTGTTTCACAAATTTATATATCACAAATATGTTTCTAATGAACCTAATTTTTTTTCTTTTCAGGCAATAAATCATATAGTGGATGAAGTGGGAAAATGGAGAAGCTTCTGAATTCTGATTCACAATGTGAACGGGTGAGACCAAACAGCGACTGAAACTAAAAGTCTAAAATGAAAGTAAAACCAAAGTCTCTCAAAAGCAACACACAGGGCTCAAACCCCCGATTCCTTTGTGAAAGTCCAACACTTGGCATATGCTACCAGGACTCCCTCCTATGAAACTGCAATAAATTATTCAAGAGTCATACTGTTGCTTTCCAAGCGAAGTGTTTCCCTCCAAGCATGACTTGGAATGCAGTTTATTTTCATGGAAGTGTATTTTCTAGGAGACAGGGTTGCTTAAAACTCTGGTAAATTTAGAGTGATTTAAATGCTTTCAATGCAACAGTTTGACCAATATTTCAACAGGTCTGAACTATATATTGGAATAGTAACCTTGGTGATGGAGCAAACATTTAAAAGATCTTTACAACCATTTTGAACCATTAAATGTGCCAGTCCCATTCTTGTTCCCAAGAGGATGAACCTTTTTGAATTAAATGACCATGTAAATTTTTTTCTTGCAAATCCCTGAGGACAAACATTTTTTGCTCCGCTACTGGTAAAGCCAGAAGTCAGATCAGCATGCTGTCTTTGTATTATTCATTTCTTTAGTTTTGCTTCTAATCCTTACAAGACCAAAATGTAACTGCATAGATTTCTGGAGACACCATCAATTAAATTCCTCTTAAAAACAGATTTTTATGACTCGTAAAACTTTTTTCTCTGAGTTAGGAGTTTTATTTTTATTAGCAAAGTTGAATTGCCTGTGCTTCTGATAGATAAGCGTAAAGAATGAGAGCATGTTGGCTGCGAAGAGGTTGAGTCATACGAGCGGTGGGATCCCACTACTTCATGCCAGGTGACCTTTGACCCTATAAGAAACCTGGGAATTCTCGAATGGCAAGGTAGCACATGAGAAAAAGTTAGCAGAATTCCACAAAATTTGATAAAAACACACACACCAAGAAGCTTACACATGCTACACGTGTACAACAACACAACACAACACAAGTGCTGAACACCTGGGGATTCACTGGCTCACTGCAGAAAGTCTGTTCAACAGAACAAATCTATCTCTCTCAGTGTCAGTGTGTGTGTGTGTGTGTGTGACTTTTTGGTCTGTCTGTGTGAGGGCCAAGCATTTTCAGACTCAGATTTGAAGACCAACTGCCGAAAAGCTGTTAGAGGGTACGGAGTTGATTTTGCAGGTTAAGGCGAGAATTTGCTTTGAGTTCTTCTTTCCGGCCTGTACTCACACTCTACCCTCATGACTATATATATACCCTATAGGAAGCTGGATGGGTCACACTATTCAGCATCTAAACAAAGAGCCTTTGTACAAGGGGGGGGGGGAGCAAGAGGGAGAGAATTTGTTGGTACAGGAATTAATGCATTTGGCCGAGTTGTTTCTGTATTGTGTGCATGTTTGTTCTTTCAAAATATTTCTCTTTACTATTATTCCAGTTTAGCAAACTGTATTAACATTTCTGTGACATAGAATATATACAGAATATATGGGATATTGCACAGTAGTGACAACACACTGTATTATTACTTTTTGTTGTATATGTTATGCATTATTTATCTTTCGATATGTATGTCACTAATAAAACCTTACTAAATCAGAACTGATAAGAGATTCTGTACGCTTATTCACTGTCAATTTGCTAATCATATCAGTGGTGTTTTTGTGTGTAAGTGTGCACCACTGACTAATAGGCGATTTATGCTTCTGTGGGAAATTGACGCCGTAGCTACGTCGTAACTGCAGACAACTCTGAAAGCCTACGGCGTAACCTAGGACGTAACCTGACGTGCACCTCCCTAGAAATGTTACTACACGTGTCGTTGACGCAGCCCCCAGCTATTGTGATTGGCCTGTTCAGTGCCGTCGATTGCTCCTGTGCATTTCCGGCTACTTTTTCGCCGCAGTTTTTAAATTTAGCAGTGAGAGAACAACAATAATCGCCTCAATATAAGAAATAATAATCACAGCATCAGTATAAGGACACCAAATCCCTGCAGGGAGATTGCCAAAACTATCGGAATGGACGTGAGGGAATGTACAAAGAAGTGGAAACTAGAAGAACAAATATGTTTTCCCCCGAAATAAACTGACTACAACAAAGAGCGGGGACCAAGGAGGGAAAAAAAGTCAGAGCATTTTAATTGTTTCTACCAGGGCGGCACTGTATGTAAAACACCGGAACGCGACCACAAGGTAATTAATACATAATGCACCACGCACAAGCATAAATGCTGTCAGCGATGTCGGCCACTTACGTAGGTTACGTCATAGGCTCTACAAAGATTCACAGAAGTCCAAATCGCAGAAGTCTAAATCACGCTTTACAGTCTTATTGAAGAGAGCAGGTGTTGATGCACAACACCTCCTCTGTTGCTGGCTTCCGCCAGTGTTTGTGTGCACGTGTGTGTAACTGAAGTTAATGAGACAAACAGAAAGTCAGAGTGGGCTGATGCTGTGGTCTTTACCTAAACTGCAGAGAGAACGTGGCTTTTATCTGACAGGCTTTTATCTCTAAATTTAAGATACGCTTTAATAAACGCGCTTCATCGTGTCTTAGAAAAAGACTTCCTGTTTTCTACTCTCATCCTGTTTTGATTCGCTGTTCCAAATTAAACTCACCCCCGCTGGTTTTTGATAAATTCAACCCCCCCAAACATTTCCAAAGCCCTAATTGTGTTAACACACGAAAAGAGAACCAAGCCACCTTATTTTACAGCAAAATGCTGGTGCACATGGCACAAAGCCTCCCTCAGGAGACTAAGCTTCATGTTTGTGTATTTTTAAACGTAGTTACAATTTTACTTTTAAATCTTTGTTACCGTTACGCTAGCATATTCCATTTCATTAGAGTTGACATAGTTCTGCCCCTTTAATAACTCCCAGCCTCCACCCAAAGAGGAGGCATCTTACAGATTTTGTAAAAATATGACATTTTGTACTGTGGAACTATGTAGGCATAGTCCCACACATTTTGTGCTGAGACTGGGCTCGAATGTGCAAAGCTGCATACAGGACCTTAAGCCATGCGTGCCACAGAGGTTAAATTTCCCCCATATCCCATAGTTCGATTTAACTGTAGCAGTCATGAAAAAACGCCCTAAAAATTAAAGGTGTGATACCCACTACTTACTACTGTGATGGGAGCAAAGGAGGAAATCATGTGATGTTGTTATTCAGTTCAGTTTTATTTATATAGCGCCAAATCACAACAACAGTTGCCTCAAGGCGCTTTATGTTTTAGGGTAAAGACCCTACAATAAAACCACAATTAGCACAGGGAGGAGTCTTTAACAAACTAGCGACTGTTGTTTCTTTTAAAAATGATCAGATAATTTCATAACCTCAATTGTGTAACTATATGACGAAGATCCTCTAACCTTAATGAAGTACCACAATCTTAACCAAGTTGCTTTTTTGCCCAAATTGTATCTCTCTTTTTTTCTTCCCAAAAGGGCACGTCTTCTGCTTCCTGTATGTTCCTGTGTGCAAAAACAACCCATCTGAATGGTCGCTTGTTTCAGAGTACTTGTAAGTACTACCACCCTGGAACAGTCATCAACTCTACTCTCTCGTTTGATTATTGATTCCCCTCCTTTGCTCTTTTTTTTTTTTTTTTTTTACCTCCTCCAGCTTTTCCTCTTTCCCTCCGAAACACACTCCTTCCCCTCCTCTTCTCTTTCTATTCCAACACAGTGACAGAAGTGTAATAGCATGGCTCAGTGTGTGTGTGTGTGTGTGTGTCCAGCAGACCGACCATGTAGCCTAAACGACAGACAATCTTTATTCTAATGAAGAAGGTGCCAAGGTCAAACAGAGAGCAGGGTGATGAATGGAGAACACACACACGCACACACACACACACACACACTGAGCCATGCGTCTTACACATTAATTGTGTACTAGAGCTTCCAGTTGCTCTGCAACTGCAATACTGCGTGTGTTGTCATGTCCTTTCTCTCTCATGCACACACACACACACACACACACACACGCACACACATTTAAAAGGAAGCTTTCCCCTTGAGATGACATTACACATTATTCTCATGACACACACTTAAACAAACTGTCAATGGAAATAAAATTTGTTGGCAGGTAAAAGGGAAACTGCAGCATGTGTTTTCATTGTGATCTGTCTGTCTGACCATTGTGAGGCAAACTGCCACCAAAGCTCAATAAACAGAATTTATTTGTGTGCTCCCATCTTTTCCTTTATCTCTCTTTTACTGTAAAAGTTTTGAAATCAAAGCACTTTGTTGCCTCGTTGTTCTTTGGCGTGCAGCCCTCGGTGGTGTTAATGTGTTGGGAACAGTCAGCGTATGTGTCTCTCCTGCAAACCTGCATTAGGTTTGTCACACACAGCCCACCTATGTAGACCCGTGAATTGGAGAGTAATATTTAAAAGTGTGGCCAAGAAACACCACGGAACCTGTAACTTTTCAGTAAAAGATTCATTTCACTCAGTTTTGCACAAACTTAGAAGCAGCAGTTGGAAATGAACGAGTGGGTTTTAAATTCTTGTTTTCTGACTCCAAGGTGCTGCTACCCTCAGAAACAGCTTGTAGAGTATAAGTGAGAAAATCAAATATTAAAATCACAATAAATTACCATTACTCCTTTGAGCATTTACTTCACAAAGTGATTCCTGTTTTATTTTGGCAGAAAACCTCTGAAATAAAAGTCGGCTTGCTTTGGAATCTGTTGCTGCTGATCGTTTTAGTCTTTGCTTGTTGTTTTGGAGGGAAACTCTGCAAACATGTTTCCAGCCAACCTTGGCCTGACATTGGCTCGATGCTCGACGTCAAACTACTTTTAGTTCCGTATTAGATTCCTGCTCATTTCTGCGCGCGTGAGAGAGAGTTAGTGTCAGGTTTCAGT
Source organism: Paratilapia polleni (assembly GCA_015106735.1). Lineage (NCBI taxonomy): Eukaryota > Metazoa > Chordata > Actinopteri > Cichliformes > Cichlidae > Paratilapia > Paratilapia polleni. Next base: position 17,474 of record VUQI01058825.1, read on the forward strand.
CAGTGTTCCTGGGAAGCTGAGGGAGTCTCAAGAGAGATGAGATACAGAAAGAGAGGGAGAAAGGTAGAGTGGGAGAGAGAGAGAGGAGGAAAGTTGGCGAGATGCTGCTGAGTCGTGTCTCTTTGTTCTAAAGCAGATATATCCCCGACTTTATCAAGACTGACAGAACAAACGCACAGGAAACAGCCTCCCACAGGACACATAATCCACACACACATACACACACACAGATGAGAAAGACTGCGAGCACACAAAGACACACAGAGGTCTGATGTGAACACAGACACACACACACACACACACACACTGGAACACACATAAGAACATTTGAGAAAGCGGAGAGACACACAGATGCACACAAGGTTGAGGCAAACATCAACACAGAGAAACACAGTGCAAGATAGTGGAGATATGAAGCACACACTTTGCATGTGTGCACATTTAGAGGGCAAAAAGCACACACTTAGTTGATCTGCAAACATGTAAAGCGCATACACTGTAAATACTGTAAAAGAAAAAAAAAATACAAACATGCTGCCAAGAAAAGCGTGCACATGTGCACACGTGCTCACAATCAATAAACTCTGTGAAGTTATGGAAGGACACAACTGAAAGGTACACGAGGTCAAACAACACACACAAAAAAAGTGAATGCTCATATCAACCAATAACCAGACTAACTAGGTTTTAGTCCTAGAAAATTATCTTTGACAGTTTTTACATTTAGCTGTGCTTTTTTAAGGGCATAGTCCATATTTTTATTCTTGGACATGATTCCCAGGCCAAAATAATCCTTATTTGCCTCATACTGGGCAAAACAATCACTTTTAAACCCCCCCAAGCCAACTCTCTTCTGATTGGCTGCCCCTTGTAAACAGAAGGACTGAACAGTAGGTAGGTGGGGTTTCTGTGCTCACAGCCAGAGCTGTGTGCCTAAGATTACCATATTAGGGACACTCGTTCTCATTATCATCATACAGCGCCAAGAAAAGAAAGCATGCCTGAGGTTCAGTCTGAAGCCTAAATCTCTGGCTCACAGGGATTACTTGTACACATGTTGACCTCATTATTTAAAACTTCGGCCATGTTTAACATGAGAACAACCCCTGTAACACTATATACTATTTGACTAAAAATAAGGAGATAATAAGGAAAGAGCATAAGAGGTCCTCTTTAAATCTACAGATGTAAATGAGTCCAGCTGTAATTCATCTGGTTTTGCCTGATGTGCTACTGAAGAGGATCTGACGTCAGGTTATGTAGAAGTTTTGTGCTGACTTTAAGTTTTAAACTGGTTTGACTGGATTTTTGCTTTAGTAAATATGAACAAACAAAATGTGTCTCTTCAGTAATTATCCTGTATGTAAGCTTTAAAGGTTACCTTTTGTTGCTTCTTCCGTTACAATATTGTCTGCGATTTGTGTAAACCCCATCTGTCCTATTAATACACCTGCAGTTTTTTTTATTTTTTTTTTTAGAGACTGTTTATGGAGTCTGGATGTATTTCACCTGTCATAAAAAACTAACAAAAAAATTATAACTGGATCAGTCAAGGCACCGGGTGATGTTGTGGGGTTAAGTCAGTGAGGAGTATGAAGCGTTTGGATGGGTCAACAAAACACCTGACGTAGAAACGCTGTTTTTTCATGTTTTGAACTAGATAACCTTCTTAACCTTTAAGCTTGACTGTTCGATAACACAAACCACGTTTATTATTGTAACCACAAACAGTTACATATCCACTGCCACCACTGGGTCACATTGGAGGCTACAGAGACAAAACACCTTTTTTTGTAATTTAGGCTCAGGGACTCTACTTACTTTTAATGTCTCGATCATTTACTCCAGTAGCGATTTTTGTTCCAATGTTCTTTGTAATGTGTTCTAGGATGACTTATCACTTATTATCAGTCTTTATGCAGAAGCTGTTGCTGAAATCTTGACTTCTTCAGGCCTCGTCTGTAGTTTGTGTGCCCTCACACCATCATGACAGGAGTCTGGGGCGCAAACTTGTCTACAACTGTGAGCAGTGATGGGATTTGGGAAGTTGTGTAGCCTGTAGCTTGTCTGAAGCAGACTACTTGGGGACTATAAAAGTCAGAAGGCCAAATACAAAGTTTTCATCCTTTAATGAGTAAAAAACAACACTTGAATTTATCATTGTTATAAAATGTTTAGTTTTTGAACTTTTACCTTTGCCTGACATTCTTATTGAATCCTTTGAGTTTCTGTTGCTGCCTTCCTGTCAGCGCTGCTGAAGGAAAACCGTGTGGAGAGATTTAGGTGGTGGTATTTTATTGAATTCTTAAATACATTCATTTATACTGTAGGAGTTCATGCATATGTTATTATAATATAATATATATTATTACTTAATTATTACTTACACTATATAGCCACAGCATTAATGATAGGTGAAGTGTATAACACTGATCATATTGTTACAATGCAATGTTCTGCTGGGAAAACCTGGGTCATGGTATTCATTTGGATGTTACTTTGACACCTAATAACTGTCTAAACACTGCAGTACACCGATGCACCCTAGCACACTGCAGAAGAACAGCTCAAGGATCATGACAAAGAGCCCAAGTTGTTGAACCAACCTCCAGACTCCCAGGATCCTAGTCCAATGTCCATGCAGCTAGACAGATTAGGCTGTGGTTTTAATGCTGTGGCTGATTGGTCTACATTTTCTGGAATACATGTCAAATAAACTTGTAGGTGCCATTTGTGACTAACATAGCAGCTATTCCATTGAGAAAATCCTGTTATTTTTAACTTATAGGGCCAAGATGTGTACATACAATCCCATGAGTCTTCATTGTTGATGCTCAAATAACATCTGGTACAGATACACCCATTACAAAAAAAAAAAAACACACACACACACACACACACACCTCCACATAGAGCCGGAGTCCCAGAGGACTTCAGCTCTGTGCTCGTATAACAAGCAGCGACAAACGACAAAACGCGACATCAGGATGTATGAGCCAAGAAACGTTCGACTCAACACATCTTTTCCAGACACACACACATACGCACACACACACGGTGAACACACAGCAGACACACACCGCGGCAGCAGCAGAGCTCTGCAGGTCTCTGGAGAGAAGAAAAAGGAGTATCAGTCTACAAAGAAAGAAAGAGGAGCGTGTGTGTGAGTGTGTGACAGAGAGATTTTCCTGAGCTGCAGGAAGTTTCTTTTGTAGGATAAGGAGAGATTTTTGCTGTTTCAAAGTGTTTTTTTAAACGATTCTCTCCTTCATTTCTTGCCCGCATCCTTCTTTTCTCTCCATCTCGTACTTACAGTCAGGTTTTCTTTCTGAGTGTGTCATTTGAAAGATGCGGAGGTCAGATCTGGACCATCTTTTCATCACTTCTTTGTTGTTCCTTTAATTGTCTTCATTAATTTTTAGTCACATAATAAAACGTCAGCACATTCTGATTTTCAAGATAAAATATTCATTTCACATACATTCACTTTTCTATTTTGCTTTGTTTTGTCCTACACTTCTTCTCTTTCCTTATTGAATCCTTTAGCCTTTAATACCTTCTTTTCTTTTACTTCTGTCTCCTTTCATTCCACGTCATTTTCATTTTTCTTGTTCTCACCTTTCTTTCCTTCTATCTTTTCTCCCCTCCTTCCTTCCTTTCTTCTCTACCTCCTTTCCTTTTTCATTTCTTTCTTCCTTTCCTTTTTCCTAGAATTTCTTCCTTTCTTCTCTTCTTCTTTTAAACCCTAATTTCTTTCCTCTCTTCCCTTCTTTTCAGCATCCTTTCCCTTTCCATGGAATGTTTAATTTCTTCTTTATTCTTTCTACTTTTCTTTCTTGCCATTCCACATTTCAGTTTTTTCATTCTGTCTTTCTTTTTTCTTCCATTTTTTTCATTCACTTCTCTCTCCCTGCACCTTCGATATTACAGTAACAGGGTCGGAAATATTTCCACTACACAGACGTTTGCAGCAACAAATTACTTTTGCTTCTTTCTTGTTTACTCTTTTTTTCCCCCTCTTCTGTCCCCTTCTCCCCTTCTCATCCTCCCTCTCTCCTCCTGTATGGAGGGAGGTTGGGAGCGTTAGGAGCACAGCGAGGATTGCAGCAACAATTACATGTGAAATTAGCCTCGCCTCATAGCCTGCAGTGTAATTCCAGCCTTCTGAGGCGTGGCAAAGTCATCTGTCTCTAATTAAAGATTTTCTCTCTCTCCACCTCCATCTCGCAGCCTCCCTCTATCTCTCTCTTCCTTTGCTCTTCTCTCTCTCTCTTGGGTTAACATTCATCTTCATTCATCCCTCTCTCTCTCTCTCTCTCCAGGAGTAGTGGGAATCTGGGAAGGTTTGGTTAAAACCTAAATTGCCGCAGGTTACAGTTTTTAGCAGGTAAAATAAATAATTTCCGACTTCACATCCCATATATATATATATATATATATATATATATATATATATATATATATATTTTTTTTTTTTTTTTTTTTTTTTTTTTTTTTTTTTTTTTTTTTTTTTTTTTTTTTTTTTTTTTTTTTT
>VUQI01058826.1:0-12342 GCA_015106735.1 Paratilapia polleni
TGTTTTGCTCCTCTGGTGTTTCTGCCAATTCCTTTCTGGGCTCCGCTCATGTATTGAGCCATGTGCCTGTTCATCTTAGCTGCTATGATGCCTGACAGGAGCTTCCATGTTGTGCAGAGGCAGGTTATTGGCCGGTAGTTGGATGGGACCGGTCCCTTCTGGGGATCCTTCAGGATCAGGACTGTCCGGCCTTCGGTTAGCCATTCCGGGTGCGTCTCATCCATTAGCAGCTGGATCATTTGTGCTGCCAGGTGTTCATGGAGTGCAGTTAGCTTCTTTAGCCAGTAGGTGTGAATCATATCATGGCCTGGTGCTGTTCAGCTCTTCATATTTGAGACTCTTTCTTGGATATCTGCCACTGTGATGGTTACTGGGTCCTGTTCAGGGAGGTTGCTGTGGTCTGCTCTTAGCCACTGAGCATTGTTGTTATGTGTGGCATCCTTCTCCCATATGTTGTTCCAGTATTGCTCCATCTCCAGCCATGGTGGGGCTGTTCTCACGTTGTTCCCCTGCCACTGAGAGTACACCTTGGATGGTTCAGTGGAGAACGCGAACGAGAAAGCACCTTGAGGCGACTGTTGTTGTGATTTGGCGCTATATAAATAAAATTGAATTGAATTGAATTGAATAGAACATCTGGTTTATTCTCCTGGCTTCTATATCTCTGGTGTACCTCTTCAAGCAGCTAGCCAAGGCTGTGAGTCTTTGCTTGGCAGTTTCTAAGGCCTCAGGTATGGACTTTCTGCAGTTCTGATAGGTGGGTAACTTCCCTCTATGCTGCCTTGATCTTGGCCTCTAGCCTTCTTCTCCATGGAGGGTACTGCTTCTTGTGGCTGTTCATCTTATAGCCAAGCATCTCAAGGATCACTGTTGCTGTGGTATAGATCAGATTTGAATGTTGGCTGATTTGTGCATATTTTTCCAAGAATAGCTTGGAGATGTGTGCTGTTTTTGTGGTTGGAACTGTCATAATTGGGCTTAAATCTGACTCAACAGATAGACTCGGCACACTGACTGCAGTTTTACAGTGTTTATTGAATAGTGATATTGTATGAACAAAGAGCAGGTAAGTGGCTTGGGAGAGAGGTCTGGCAGAAGGAATGTAACTGGGATCTCTGTTAGATAGGAGAAATGGAGTTAGGATGGGACAAGGTGATTTCAGACAGATCTGGTGTTTACTGTGATCAGATTCTACAGCCTTGTTTGTTTCTGGAAAAGGAGCGCAAGAGGGGTTACACACGGACAGGCAGGAATCCAGAGTGGCAAGGTGAGCAGCGGTGGAGAGTGGGCAGGCAGTGAGTTACTGGTAAGTCCTTCCTTTTGCAGGTGTGTAGATTGAATGGAGAACTTGCAGAAGAGTGGCTGGTGTTGCGAGCTAAAATCCTCAGGAACGCAGGTACGGGAGTGAACTGGTTTGCAGCGGGCTGATCTGCAGTCCAAAGCAAGGCTATTGTTGTTTTTCCTGTAGATGCATTGGTAGCGAAGCAGGTGATGTTGCGCCGAAGGAACCACCACCTCTCCTTCTTGGGCTGGAAACAGGGGTGGTTGATATCCTAGAGAGGCTTCAAAAGGAGATAATCCAGTGGCAGATGAAGTTAGTGTGTTGTGCTCATATTCAATCCATGATAGACACAAGCTCCAAGAAGAGGGGTTTAAGGAGGTAACGCAGCACAAAGCAGCCTCAAGCTCTTGACTAGCGCTTTCTATTTGGTTCCGTTTGATTGTGGGTGGAAGCTGGAGGAAAAATTGACTTTGGCTCCTAAAGCCTCACAAAAAGCTTTCCACATTTGTCAGATAAATTGGGGACCTCTGTCTGGAACATTATCTAGAGTCAGAAAACATGCTGCACTAGGATATGGGCAGTTTTTTGAGGCAGTGTGGAGCTTAGGTGGGGCTACAAAATAAACTGTTTTGGAGTACCTGTCAATTATGATTGGGATTACTATGTTATCTTCTGACAGGGGTAGACCGGGGATGTAATCTAGAGCTATATGGGACCAAGGATGGCAAGGAATGGGAAATAGCTACAGGAATCCTGCAGAAGACTGAAAACTAGTTTTACTCCTAGCACAAACTGAACAAGTAAGGACATATTCACAAGTGTCTTTGTCTAATGTTGGCCACCAGAAAGAGGGTTTCAGGAGGGAGATGGTGTGACTTACCACAGGGTGGCAGGCAAACTTTGCAGTGTGGACCCAGTGAATAACCTGTGAGTATGCGGATGAAGACATAAATAGATGCCTGGGAGGGCCAGAGCCTAGATCCGGCTCAGCTAACTGAGCCTGTCTAATGGGGTCTTCCACCTCCCAGGAAATGCCACCAATGACACAGGACAGTGGTAAAATAGTTCCTGGAGGGGTCTGACTGGACTCTGAGAACTGTCGAGAAGGGGCGTCTGGTTTAATGTTTCTTGTGCCTGGATGGTAGTTGATGGTAAAACTGAACCGGACAAAGAACAGGGACCACCTAACCTGCCTGGAATTCAACCATTTAGCGTTTTGGAGGTAGAACAGGTTTTTATGGTCTGTCCAGACCACAAAATCCTGTTCGGCCCCCCTCCAACCAGCGCCTCAGGGAGCTAACTTCACGGCTAGCAGCTCACGGTTTCCAGCATCGTAGTTTTTCTCAGCAGAAGACAAATGATGGGACAAGAAGGCGCATGGGTGTAGCTTACTGTCTGGGTTGCCGCTTTGGGACAGTACTGCCCCCACACCAGAGTCAGAAGTATCAACCTCCACTACAAACTGCTTGAGAGGGTGTGGCAGGATTAAGACTGGTGGAGAGCTGAAGACCTGTTTCAGTTCTTGAAATGCCCTTTCTGCCCCAGGAGACCACATGAAAGCCCTGGAAACAGAGATTAGATGAGTTAAAGGAGCAGCGACCTTGCTGTAGTTTTGGATGAAATAATGATAGAAATTAGCAAAACCGAGAAAACGCTGTAACAGTTGTTGTGAAGTTGGTACTGGACATTCTGTGACTGTTTTCACCTTTTAAGGGTCGGCCTTCACCTGTCCACTCTCAAGAATGTAGCCAAAAAAGGATACAGATGGAACATGGAACTCAGTTTCTCTGCCATGACATACAGCTTGTTCTCCAACAGCCTCTGCAAAACCATTCTCAAATGCTCACTCTCAAAGTCCTTCCTTTTGCAGGTGAGGAGATTGAATGGAGAACTCAGACAAGAGTGGCTCGTGGTGACAATCAAACTCCTTAGGAATGCAGGCATGGAAGTGAACTGGTTTGCAAAACGGGCTTTGAACAGGCAACTAGGAGGGAAACGGAGAATTATCGTTAGCAGATGCGAAGCACAAAAACTAGAAATGACCAAAGAGGGCCTGATTACCACCATAATGGCACTAATAATCTGGCACAGAATTGCAGCACCATCCAGCCTTTAAATACCAAGAGCTTGATGAGATAATTCAGAGATATTTCAGAGCAAGTGTGGGAAAGACTCCGCCCACAGGCACGTCAGCAAGGAAGCGCCAGCCCACAACTCCACCTGAGAATTAGAGAAAGGCTGTAGAGAGAAAGAGAGAAAGAAAAAGGAAATGCAAAACCCAAGCCTGCCCAGACCATAACAGGAACCACACCCACAACACAGATAATGCCTATCTAAGATGGGATAATACCTAAAATACTTACAGATAATACCTAAAATATGGATGTAGCTACACATATACGTAAGATAACAATTGCACAAAAACAGTGATGAGGTCAGTTCACTCTGAGATGAAACCTAGCACATACCAATTGGCTACAGCTCTCTCTGTTGTACACCTGTCAGTCAAAACAGCCACACCACTAATTTTGATCTTTACCAGTATGCAAGTGGATGGGCTGTACAAAAAATACCATACAGTTGTTATGAAGGGAGAACCTATCTGTTGTGGCCCAAACTGTTTTTTGTGCCAGGTTTTAAACATGTTTTTTAATCCTGTTTAGTTGGTCAAAAATTGACTCACTTTTGGAGTCAGCTTCCAGTGGCCATTAGAGGAAATGCAGTTTTTGGCACTTCTGCATTGTCTTCATTTTTCAGCTCAGGTAATAGCTTGGTCACATTATCTGTATCCATATCTATATCCAGTCCACAGAATGAATTCAATCTGTCTTCTATTTCCAGTTTTTCTGTGACTGTACTCTGTTTTGTAGAGCAGTAGCATTGCATTGCAACCATTATCTCAATCCAGGTGAATAAAGTAAAACCAACAACTTCCGTGTCTTTAGGGGATGATCAGCCTGGTCTTGGAGTGTATTGATCGTCTTCATGTCTACAGCAGTGCAGCTCATTTTGCCGAGGCAGTTGGAAAGGAGGCTGGAGAGGCCTGGAGCTCCATTCTTAACTCCCTCTACCAGCTGCTGGGTAAACACACATACAGACAGATACACAGAAAAGATAATTGCCCCCATTGTAATTCCACTCATCTAAAACCACATATTAGACCTAATAAATTTTGATATTCAGGTTATTTTAAGAGATGACAAATGAGATTGACGATGGGATGATGAGATTGATTCAAAGAGTGATGCAATCAGAAGACCGAGTTCCACAAAGACACATGGGATCTGTAAGAACACTATAGTTTTCTGGGTTACTGTTATTACACCTCTTGATGTCATGTCTCTTCTCTCCTGTCCACTGTTTTTCCTTTTCCTCCTCCTAGCTGCACTCATCAGAGGAAACAGGAAAAACTGTGCCCAGTTCTCCGGTTCACTGGACTGGCTTATTAGCAGGCTGGAGCGACTGGAGGCTTCTTCTGGTAGGTTAGCTTATCTTTTACAAGGTATTTATATTATATGATTACATACAATGGGTCCTGAATTCAGAGAACAGAGTTACGTGCAAAAAGTGGTGTTCAGCTGACACTCTGGTTGATTTTAATCAACTCATAAGAGGTTTCTTCAACTAAATCAACATAAAGCCATTGTTCACCTCTTAAAAACATGACTGTGCCTCAAAAACAGAACATTTCTGACTAAGCAGCAATATGATAGTGGGAAGCATAGTACCAGAAGTGAGTAAAAGTGTTAGAAGTCAGATTGTAATTCTGAGCACAGAGGGGCTTTCTTAGTGTCAGTGAAGGTATCTATGGTGGCAATGCTTAGCACGGTGGAAACTGGGTAAGTTGGATCCAAAGCAGAATCAGGCAGGCTCTGTTCACCAAGAGACAATAAAACAACTTTACACATAAATAAGGATCCAGAATTTACTAAATAAAGAACACAAGACACCAATCAGCAAAAGTCTTTTCTGAGTAGTGCTCTTAGAGGTAGAGACAAAGACAAACTCTTGGAGTGGGTTGAGACATGCCAACATAATAGTGGATGGTGGAAAAAAATGCTCATGAATTACAGTTAGATGTTGGTGTCATTTACAGAGGAATGAATGTTAGGAGATGAACAGGACAGAGAATGATACCTTATTAGATCAAACCCACAGTAATGGTGAATAGTCTACACTCGTATAAGCTTTTAGCTTCAGCTAAGTTCTACAAAATACTTTACATTGTGTTTCTCATTCACCCATTTACACACACTCACTCACCAACCTTTAATTGAGCTCCCATGCAAGGCAGCTTGGATTTCAGTGTCTTGGGCAGGGTTGTGAAGGGATGAGGGAATGAATCACTGTAATCAATGGACAATCCTTTCACCAACTCAGCCACAGCGGTCCCACGGTGAAACATAGTAGGAGAAATTCAAATCTGGGGAGGGTTCTACTATAACGAGTGTCCACACAGGAAGCGATTTGCTAGCGGACATTCTAGGCTCTGGTTGTCTAGGTAACCTCTCATGCATTTATTACCCTGTCATATGACTCTGCTCAGCCCTACGTGCTAGAGTGCAGCCTCCAATTTTTGAGCTCTCTGGCAAGACAAAAGGAGACTGGGCTTTTTATGTCAAGAACCCTTAGATTTAAAAGTCCCTGCCTGAGGATCTAAGTTTTTGTGTCTCTATGCTCCTCCTCTTTGTCTTGTATTCCTTCTCACCCCCTGACTGGTTAAGGTAGAATACTACCCCACCTGAGCCTGTTTCTGTCAGAGGTTTCTTCCTTGTGAAAGGGAATTCTTCCTCCCCACAGTCACCAAGTGCTTGCTCACAGAGGATTGTCTGATTATTGGGGTTCTATCTGTATATTGTAAGGTCTTTACCTTACAATATAAAGTGCCTGTAACAAACCACAGGTAGCAGACAGAAAGAACCTGGAAACAGGAGAATGGGAAAAAGTCAAACATCCAAATCTTTAATCCAAAACACACCAGTATCATGTGCACCTAGTCAGTTAAGTGAACAGTTGTGACAAGGGTCAGGGAAAAGGCAGTCTATAAACAGGCTGATAAAGTCCAACAGGAACCAGAAGGTTTAACAAATCATGCACTCACAAAGGGAACGGGGCAAGAGTGATTGTTTAATTGAACACATTTGAAAAATTCATCACAGTTGAAATTAATGAAGGTAGAGGAGACATTTCAAAGGAAAGAAGCCTGACAAAGACAGGAAGAGAAGCTGACAGGAATACACAAGAATCAAGGATTACAAAATAAAAAAGGCATAACTTGAAACAAAATGTGATACTGACGTATTTGTTGTTATGAACTGGCACTATATCAATAAAATTGAATATAAACAAATTGCAATTGAATTGAATAACATTTAAATCATGTTTAAAAATAGAACTATTTAAAAGTCCCTTTGCATTTTTTTGTTAGTTTCCTGGTTTAATGTATTTTTTTTATATTTGCTTTAATTGCTTTTGTAATTTAGTGTATCCTTTTTCATGGTGTCTTGTACTTTTTAAGATTATTTTAAATTTGACAGATGAACAAAGTTTGCATCATTGTTGTATTTATTTAAATATAGTGAGGTGCAGAGCTGACTGATGTGACCAGGTTTTAGTAATTTAGTTACCTCTGCTGTTACTCCTGTATAGCCATTATCATTAGGAGGTTCTCCAAATACTGACAGTTGAAATGAACTCTTAGGTTTATGTGAACTGTGGTTTTGTATTAAGTCATACTCACACTACAGTTTTTTATAATTCTAGGTATATTGGAGGTGCTTCACTGTGTGCTGGTGGAGAGTCCTGAAGCACTAAACATAATCAAAGAGGGACATATCAAATCCATTATATCTCTGTTGGACAAACATGGTCGGAATCACAAGGTATGGGCACTTACTTATCCACAGACATAAATCACTGTGCTAATGTTTTAGAAAGCTTCCCAGCCAAGCAGTTTCCAGAACATCATACTGCCTCCACCAGCTCGCATTCTTCCCATAATGCATCCTGCTGCCATTATTTATTTGGGTAAACAACACATATGCACTCAGCTGTCACATGATGTCAAAGAAAACCAGGCCACTTTCTCCCATTGCTCCATGGTCCAGTCCTGATGCTCATGTGTCCATTGTAGGAGCTTTCAGTTGTAAATAGGGACAGCACTGACAATTTGCTACATGGGCTACATGCAGTTCAGTATGTGTGTCACTACCTGTTTACTTGTGTGTGTTTCTATTGTAGAAACAATGACATCTTCTCTTGTTTATGAATACTGTTTAGGTTCTAGATGTGTTGTGTTCACTGTGTGTGTGTCACGGCGTGGCAGTACGCTCTAACCAGCACCTGATCTGTGACAACCTGCTGCCAGGAAGAGATTTGTTACTGCAGACCCGCCTGATCAACCACGTAAGCAGGTATACACACACAAATAGAACTATGTTTGTAATGGTCAAACCACAGAATCCAGTTTCATGTAGCTGTTAGAATAAAGGTATGTTGTATTTACCTACTCAGTGACATTCATTCACTCCAACAGCATGCGTCCCAACATCTTCCTGGGCGTCAGTGATGGTTCCGCCCAGTACAAGAAGTGGTACTACGAGCTGATTGTGGATCAGGTTTTGCCATTTGTCACAGCAGAGGCCACTCACCTGAGGGTGGGCTGGGGCAACACCAGTGGCTATGCACCATACCCCAGTGGAGGGGAGGGGTGGGGAGGCAATGGGGTGGGTGATGACCTTTACTCCTATGGCTTTGATGGACTCCATCTTTGGTCAGGTGAGTGTCCAGTATGTGTGCATAAAGAGAGAGATGATATTATTATACTAACTAGCTATGACTGATAATGGAAGTCTATGTGGTGCAAAATATTTTTTCCCACTAAAATGTTTGACTTTTGCATGCACTTTTTATTTAAAAATTATAATCAAAAAACAAAAACTAAGAACTTGTTCAAATCCATAAATTTAGAATCAAGGTTTCAAGATTAGCTGTCAATGATTAGAACATTCTTAATGGCAAGAGACTGAAAAAGATCTCCAAATTATTAGAAGTAAACAGTTTCTCTCAAAGGAAAGAAATCTACAAGAGGCATAGATTTTAAACAGCTTATTTGTCCAGGACTGACTGCCCCAGGAAATTTAGCCCAAGAACAAATTATTTGATGCAAAAAAGTTTTGAAAAATCACAGAATCTGCAGGTAACTTTTGTGACTGTTTATGTTAAAGTGCAAGCATTTAGTGCAAGCATTTAGACGTGGCACAAATTTGACCTGCATGGAAGGTGACCTGGGAAAAAGCCTTTGCTGTCAAAGTCAGAGTTGTTTGGCAGTAACTGTAGAACTGTTTGGCACAGGCAAAACATGGGTGAAGAACTATGAACTGTGACACATGGTGGTCAAAATTGTTAGGTGTGGGGCTGCTGTGCTGACTCAAGGATTGGGCAGCTTACAGTCATTAATTCAGCTATGAATTTGGCACCGTATCAAAGATTGCTTATGTATGAAATGTATGATAATGTAAGGACAACTGTCTGATAGTCAAAGTTAAACTGGATTGAGATCTTGCATTAGTATATTGATCCTAGGCACACTTGCTAATTCATCAAAGAATGACTCAAAAAGCAGAAATGGCGGGTTGTGGAATGGCCTAGTCAAAGCCTATATACGATTTTTTTTCAATACTAGGGGATTTTAAATGGCAGTTCATGCAAAAATCTCTCAAACACCTTGCTACTGGTGTGCTGCTATAGCTTATCTGGTTGAGCAGGCGACCCGTATACCAAAAGCTAGAGTCCCTTCTGCAGGGGCTTCAAGTCTGTTCCAGACCATTTCCTGCATGTCATTCAACCTCATTCTCTTTCCACTATCCTCTCTATTAAAAGTCCAAAAATAAATGGAAAAACAAAACAAATTAAATAAAAACATCTTGCTCCTGAAGGAACTATGCATGGAATCATGGTAAAAAAAAAAAAAAAAGGTGGATAGTTAGGCAAAATGCGTGTAAGAAGTTATTTCTGTTGAATAGGACTAGTTTTTATGCAGTGAAGCCAGCTCAGAAGTGCCCAAAACTGCAGTTCCTCTAATGGCCACTGGAGGCTGGCTCCAATTGTGACCAACATGTTAAAATGCAATGTAAAAATAACCAGTATTAAAAATAATGTTCACAACACATCCATTTTGATACTGACTGTTATAAAATGGGAAAAATATAAAAGTAATACACAAAAACATAATCAGCTATATGATGCATACCAGTAATTTAGGAAAAGCTACTGTAAACTTAAAACAAAAAACATAAAGAAATGGAAATATGTCCCTGTATAAACTTAGATGTCATTTTCTACTCAAACAGTTAGAATTAAGATGTTTACACGATCCACAATATAAATTCAGCCTAAATTAAACTAATGTCCTTACTGCCCCTCCATCTATCCTTTGCAGGCTGCATTGCACGGACTGTTAGCTCACCCAATCAGCATCTCCTGCGATCAGAGGATGTGGTGAGCTGCTGCCTGGACCTCAGTGTGCCCAGTATCTCCTTCAGGATCAATGGCCAGCCAGTTCAGGGCATGTTTGAGAACTTCAACTCTGATGGCCTTTTCTTCCCTGTGGCAAGCTTCTCTGCTGGGGTCAAGTCAGTGCTTAACTGAAGATCATTAACACAGCATGATAATAGAGATATCATGTTATAAACAGCTTGTTTTATTTTTGTCTTTTAAAATGGATTTGCATCTATGTAATGACTGTAAGCACAGCTTTCCATGCACATCCTGATTTTGCAAATTGGTTGTTGTCCATTTATAGGATACTCCTGGGACAATAACTGCCTGAGGGGTGTCCTACAAATTTTACCCCTGAGGCAGTTGTTGTCCCAGGGGTATCCTACAAATGTTGGTCTCAGGACAACGATTGTATGATGCCACTGGGACATGTGTTAAACTTGCATTTAGTATCTTTTCACTGGAATTCTCAATATGAGGTCCAAGGACGAAAGGAATAGCTCATGATCTGAAGCATACCACATCATCTGTCAAATACGGGGGAGGCAATATTATGGCATGGGCAATGTACGGGTGCAAGTAGAACTGGGTCACTAATGTTTATAGATAATGGTTGCTGACAGAAGTAGCCAGATTAATTCAGAAGTATGCAGGGCTATACTCTCTGCTCAGTTTCAGCCAAATGCTGAAAAACTGATCGGATGGCTCTTCACAGTGCAAATGGATAATGGGCCAAAGTATACTGCAAAAGTAACCCAGCAGTCAAATATATGGGATATTCTTTAGTTACCATGTCAGTCACCTTATCTCAACCCAATAGAGCATGCTTTTCAGTTACTGAAGGCAAAACTGAAGGTAGAGAGACCCACAAGCAAGCAGCAATTGAAGGTGGCTATAGTAACGGCCTGGCAGAGCATCTCAAGGGAGAAATGCAGTATTTGGTGATGTCCATGGATTTTAGATTTAAGGAAGTCACTCTCTACAAAGGATTTTGATCCAAGTATTAAAAAAAGTCTGTAAATTTAAAATTATGTTAGTTTGTCCAATTACTTTTGAACCAATGAAAATGGGGGACTATGTATAAAAATAGCTGTAAGGTACAGAACTCTCCAGCAAGAGTTATCACCTGAACCAAGACCACTGATCATATTACACCCATTCTTATCCAACTTCATTGGCTCCCCATTCGCCAATGCATCCAATACGAGATTCTGTTCCTCACTTTCAAAGCTCTCAGTGACTTGGCAACCCCATATCTTTCAGGCCTCCTTCATCCTTCCACCCCTTTCCGTGCTCTACACTCAGCCTCAGCTGTTCTCCTGACTGCTCCTCGCTTCAGACTTAACACCATGGGTGCCAGAGCCTTTACCTGTGCTGCACCTCATCTTTGGAACTCATTACTACTTCACCTTCGTCAGCTAGACTCAAATTGTAGCTCAAAACCCACCTGTTCACTTCAGCATATCAGCTATAACCATCATGTTCTATATGTCTTACATTCATATATTATTCCAGGATTTAAAATCTCTTTTCAATATTGATCTTCTTAATTTTGTGTTGTAAGGTGACCTTGAGTGTTTTGAAAGATGCCAACAAATAAAATTTATAATAATAATTATTATTATTGTAATTCCTGAACAGTTAATGCAATAGGCCTGCTTTTGTTAAACCCCTTAAATTAAAGCAGAAAGTCTAAACTTCAATCACATCTTGTTTGATTTAAAATTCACTATGGTGAATTTTAAATCAAACAAAATTACAAATAATGTGTCAATTTCCAAAAACTTATGGACCTAATTGTATATTACTTGGTCAGCAATATGTAGATAAATAACAAAACTCATCAGTTTTGGCTGGTAGCAGGCTGGCTAGCTCACGCCTGCAGTGCAGCCTTTTTTATTTATTTATTTTTTTTCCTTAATTTTTTGCCTTCGTCTGCATCAGGTCAGGGATATCATCACTCTCAGAACTATCATACAAATGTTGGTCCCAGGACAACTACCACATGGCAAAATCAGGACATTTGTTTCCAATCATGTTTATGAACATACACTATATTCCAATCACTTCCATGGCTTCTACAAACATTTGTGAAAGAATGGGTCGCTCTCAGGAGCTCAGTGAATTCCAGCGTGGTAACATGATAGGATGCCACCTGTGCAATAAGTCCAGTCGTGAAATTTTCTCGCTACTGAATATTCCACAGTCAACTGTTAGTGGTATTATAACAAAGTGGAAGCGATTGGGAACGACAGCAACTCAGCCACGAAGTGGTAGGCCACGTAAAATCACAGAGCGGGGGATGCTGAGGCGCATAGTGCGCAGAGATCACCAACTTTCTGCAGAGTCAATAGCTATGAGACACAAAACTCTGGAAATGAGACTGGAGCCTGGCCTGGGCATGTTATACCTCATGAGCTAAAGAATGATCAGGTGAGCAGTGGTTGCATGACCAGGGTTGATAAACTGAATTCCAGTGGGGAAAATTCAAGTGTTCAAGCAGCAGTAGGAAAAGATGTTTCTGAGCCTCATAACTTGGTAAGTACAGGAGATGGCCACAT
>VUQI01058829.1:0-20346 GCA_015106735.1 Paratilapia polleni
CCCCTGCTACTATTTTCCCAACTTCCACTCCCCTGACACTCTCGCAAGTTCTCCTCGTCCCACTGGCATTTGGAATCTTTCCGTGACATCAGAGCTATGTTGACAGTAAACAAGTTCCCTCTCGGGGAGACTATACTAATAGGAGAATTCAGTGGGAATGGGAAGCTAGTACAAGCACCATACTATCCCTTCATCCCTTTCCTGTAATCTTCTATCCTGCAGTCTACTAAGAAAAATGTAGAAATGACTGAAGGCAATAATCGAGGGCCGGAGTCAAGATGGCACTGTAGGAGGTTTTGTTTTAGTGGGACTGAAATGCTAAATTGTTTCATTCATTGCATTTGAGTTGTGGAATAAACTGGAAACGTGGGAAGTGATTCAGAGGTCTTAACCCAGACTGGTTCAGTGCCTGTCCCCATAGAAAGGTTTACACTGAGCAGACACAACATTGCAGTGAGTAACCTCAATTACATTACAATGCAATTTTCTGCTGGGAGAGCATTCATGTGGATGTTACTTCCCCCCTCCAGCATCCAGCAGGATAATACACTCCACCACATGCCACCACATGCTTGAGGAACATGAGAGATGACCTAGCCTTCAAACTTCCCAGATCCCAATCCAATTAAGCATCTGTGGGATGTGTTGGAATGAGCCTGAATCAAGGAGCCCCCATCCCACTACCCACATGACACAGAGGTTCAGTGTCAGACACCACTGGTCATCCCAAGAGGTTCTGTATCCATGTACCAATGTGTTTTAGCTAGCTTTAGGTTTTAGCTGCACAAGGGGCATCTAAACATTAGAAAGGTGGTTTTGATGTTGGGGCTGGTCAGCATCATCCAGCTTCATTTGGCCATTGATGAATCTGTCCACTGTTTAGGTCCAAACTGAAACATCACAATAACTTCTAGAATGCCATGAGTGCCACGTTACTATAAAATAAAAAGAGGATAGTTTGTTATACAATTTGGTTTTAGAAATTTATGGTGCTGAGAGGACAAAGAATGTTCCTCTTGTGATGCTAGATTAAATGGCACAGTACAACACAAGATTAGATGATTTGCCATGAAATTTTGCACAGTCGCTGCCTTTTCAGAATGAGTTGACCATTTACTGATCAAATTTTGAAGATTATTTTTTTTCCAGTGCTCTCTATAAAACTAATCATTCATATCATCTTTATCTATGCTGATATATATACAAAATTATAGTTAAGTCTGGGGTTCAATTAAATGAACATTATACTCAGATAGTCTACTTTTTCCTGCTTCCTAATGCTGCTGCATATGGGTACTGGCCAATTCTTATTTTTCTTTGGATAATGCTAATAGTTCCGTTTGTATGATGGGTTATAATAACACATAAACCAGCACTTTTAGAGTGTCTGAAAACATTATTGAGCCTTGAGAAGAAGGCCTCTTAAGAACTTTAAACTAAAATCAAAACAAGGTTTAGGGTTGCAACTGAAATCCCATTAAAAGAAAGCATAATACAGTATATGAGGGTGAACCATAGACTGTATATAAAAGATGGACATAGCTCCTGCGATATCACCCATTGGCTAGTGAAGTCCCATTATGAGCTGATGAGCTGAGCCACTGCAATCTTGGTGTTTTGAAAACAGACGAACGAGGGACACGACTGTGAAATCGAGGGACACCATGCGCTCATTGGCTAGCAACCATAGACAGTATAAAACATGGACGTAGCCTCCGGATCGGAAAAATGAAGCCAATTCGGAAGAGCCTAAAAACCTGCATTCTATCGGAAGGCCACCAGCTGTGGTTGCAAAAAGGCTTCCAGTCCTATAGAAGTCTGTGGGAAAATGGCTTTCTGTCCAGACCTCTGTAAGCACTTTGCTGCTAAGTTTATGGTCTCAGTCACTCGTTTTGGGTCCTATTGAATAAAGAATTAAGTATATTTTGAAAATCTTGATCATACCATGTTTCAAAATGGAAGATTTTGAAATTGAAATTGCATGCTCATTGGCTAACAAGCTCTCAATTGCAAGTCATTAGCCAATGAGTGTGCGGTTTCACGGTCAAGGGGTCTTGACCCCTAAGCTCTGTCTGTTCTTTGATACGGTCTATGGGACGCTATCAGGATGAACAGAAAGTCAGTGAAGTTTGCTGTCAGAGTCTGAAGGCTTAAAGTTATGCATTATTAGGGGCATGGCTGCTCTATGAGTAACAGGTAAGTGGTGTCTTGTCTTGTTTTTTAACGAGGTGGGTGTTCAGTTTCTGCAGCAGGTATTTTTATTTTTAAGTCTGATTTCACTACCTAAATTTAGCATTACATTTCATATCACAGTGAATTATGGATGCAGCTTTCTAGCCGAGCTAGCTAGGTAGCTGATAACTCCCTAGCTTCACCTTCTTGTCCATATATCATTATGTCTGGTTTCCAAACAACAACAACAACAACAAAACAAAACTTGAGGCTTCAAAATGGTAGTCTATAAGCCAATGAATGTCCATCTTTTCAACAGAGCCTTTTACTGGAGCTTTTAACATCATCACATCTTTATTTTGCAATCTGCACAAACTTCATCTGCTGTCTATGAGAGTGTCGTCACAAATTAATTTTCATGCTCAATCTAATATTGTGGGTTGTTTACCCCACAATATAAAGCGCCTTTGAGGCGACTGTTGTTGTGATTTGGCGCTATATAAATAAAACTGAATTGAATTGAATCTTTCATCTTCATTTCAGAGTCTGTTTCGAAGCCAGAGAACAAAACCGCTTGGACTAATGGAAGCAGGGCTGTAACTTCAAAACGTTTATCAAAGAGAAGGGCAAAAAGATTGCAGTCAAGTGAGATGAAACGATTTTCACTCTATGTACTCTTGAGAAAAGACTTCAAACATCTTTTGGGAAATGGTCTGAGTCAAAGCAGTTGAGTAAGCTTTACAAAGCAAATGACTTTTTAATGGAACAACAGGTAGCTACATTTGCTCATTGAAAGTAAACGTGAAGTAGCAGTGACACCTGTCTGAGAAGTCACAGTCTATGACTTATGACACTGACCTTTTATTTGCACAGTGAGACTTAATATGTGTGTAAATATACTTTAGGAACACTCCACCCTATTGAAATGGAAGCATAAAAGAAAATGACTAAGGACTATGCATTAAAAAAAAAAACCCCACCCCCGATACACTGAAAAACAAGAGAACAAAATATAGGCATTCAAAGACACAGCAGAAAGTTATGCTCTTACCATCCCAGGCGTCAAACATATCAGTGATGAAGTAGTCTATAAAGGAGATCTGAGATTTGGGCACACTGCAAGTGTTCCTGTCGAAAACGGGCATCACCACAGGCAGCCCTTGTCTCTTCTCCTCATCCGTCTGCAGGGAAACACAGACAATTCAATAAACAGGGAGCTCGGGAGGTAAGAGGCCATTTATGTATGCAAAGTGATTAAGCAAAGAAATAAATGGCTGCCTGCCTTTACGGTTATTACACTGTTCTGAGCTTTTAAATGCACTGCTGTATTAAACTTAAATTGGATTAAGCTGCTTTGCTGCTGCCCCCACACCTGTGCAAAGTACTCCTCAGAGATCCGTCCAGCCCACTCGATGCAGAGCTCGAGCGGTCTGCAGGGGTTTGCCACATCTGCACACTTGATCAGCATCCTCTTTATCAACAGACGGTTCTCTGGAGAGTTTCTGATGTTGGCCTGACCCTCACAGTCGCTGTTCACGCTCTGTGGGAAAGACACGGTAGATATTAGCATCTGGAGCATACAGAAAAATATAGCACACACTGTCCCTTACATACGCACATTTACTGAGACACACTGTCTCATCACATATCTGTTTTGTAACACTTTGTGTGCCTGAAGTTTCCTGGAAAGGACTAATTTGGCACTGTTCACACTATTTACAGTTTTTTTGAAAAATAAAAAAACAAACTAACAGGAAGTGTTGCGCTTTTTCTTCCAGCCCTTTCTTCTTTGAAATGTGACAGACTGAGCAAACTAGGTCTGAGGAATTCATACAATTTTAATCTCAGTTACAATTTTGGCTTCCAGTGATTATTAAAATGAGATAATCGATACAAAACAAAGACTGTGCAATAATTCTCTCAACAAGTTTATTCTTTTTTAAAAGTTTATTATAACCACTATGATAAACTTCAAAATAATCCTTTTAAATAATTGGGATTATGATTTTCTTTCCATTATCAAGCAGCCCTAAAGCAAACTGACACTTACACTCATGCTGGTCTCCTCTATGGCAGCCATTGGCTTGTTGATACTGTTCACAAATTTGCTGACGTGCTCGAAGTGTCTGGTCATCTCTGTGGCCAGCACCATATCAATGATGGCCTGCCGCAGCGTTCGGAACTGAGTTCTGTTGTGGAGAGGGTAAAATAAGATCTGGATTTGGTCACATACTGTTCTGTTACTGCATAAATACACAGCATGCTGAGGTTGTTTTTTTTTTTTTTTTGGTATTTTAGCTGTCTAAAGTAAAAATTTTAAAACTAATGTAAATCACAGTAAAAAAACAAACAAAAAACACCCTGCTGCTCCTACTGACCTGTCGATGTTCTTGAAGATGTTGCTCTTGCTGTCACGGACAGTGAGCTGGAAAGCGAGAGCTGCATGGTGGCTCTCCAGAACAGCCGTATCATTGTAGAGTATGGCCAGTTCACTACCTGCATTACACAAGAAGGAGTTGGTCCTGCCCGGGTGGTCCACATCGTGGACTGTGGCTGCTATCAGCGCCGCCACCTCATCCAGCTGGTCCAGACTGCTCTGAAGAAAACAGCAGAGACAAAAGGTGATGTCAGTACTAGACCGCTCTGCGTATATGGACGTTGGCCAGAGTTTGTTGGTCTTAATAAATATACTGTTAACAGATCAATCTGTATAATGAGGCTTTGGTACTGTATGATGCTTTTTGTTCAGCTGCAACTGCAAATAAAATGTATATGGTAATTTAAATGCATGCATGATTTAATTTTTGCGAAACAAGCAATAAGTAGTAGTAAAAGTAAAAGTGGAGTTTGAAGAAGCCAGAGTAACATTAATTTATTCTGGTAGCTTAGGTCCTTGTTAGAATGAACCACCACTTGTTTTTTGAACAATTTTTTTTGCTTGTGTTTTTTGAATACAGTAAAAGCTATGCATATACTGTATATCTTGAGTCTTTATAATATGCACAGCAAATCCACCATCCTCCAGCCTTACACACTACCCAGATCAGGAAGATCCAGAAGAAAACCCTTTAATAAATGGAAGTACAGGAAGAAAAGCCATTATATACAGTATAATTAAGGCAAACATTCAGTTTTTACATCTGTTGTTACATTTGCGTGTTATTATCATATTGGCGTGTTTTATTGGTTATTTGTGACCGTCTTTTTCTTAATAAACTCATATTTAGAATTCTTGAAGTGTGTATATTATCTAGTACCTCCTATTTTGTTTGTTATCATATTTCATGTGCCGGTCACTCAAGTCATTTGTGTTTTTTTCTTCCAACCTTGACTCTCTCTTTGCGTAGGAAGTAGGCTGTAGCATGCAGCACGTCTGCAGCGTGCGTGGAGTTGTGGTAGGAGTTAGAAGAGTGGTAGCTGGCCTCAATGAGCTGCAGCCAGGAGCGCAGTGTAGCTTCCGAGCATTTTAAGAACTCACACACGCCGAAGCTTGTGAAAATCTTCAGCCCCAGGTACGTCAGCGGTCTGCAGGAGATCACATAAAGGAATGGATGAATATGCATGCAACATGTTAAAATGCGAAAAGGGCTAAAATTCAAGATTTTTGGAATTTTTCAATGCTGTATGCTGGTATAATTCCTCAGTTACAACAGAGTAAAAATAGCACTGCAACCTCCTTGTGACAAGGAAAAATCAGTGGTTGCACAGTGATTTTTTTTTTTTTGCTGTCAGAGAACAATTGCAAGTAGGTGTGATGACCAGGTGGTTGCTCAGAGGCTGAGTGTGCAACACCCTCAACCTCTGGGCAACCACTTTCAATCGCAAGATGAACGCACAGCTCGTCTGGTGGGAGGCAACCTGTCTCCAAACAGTTGCAGTCTGACTTAGACTGCCTGCAATCACTGTCAGACAAATTGGCTAAGGTCTGCAAATAATTGCTGTCTAATTTTTAAATGCAGACAGATTGCCAGCACGTTGCAATCAATCTGAGTCAGTCCGCGCTGACGAGCGCTACTCGTCTGCAACGCGTTTCTTTGCAATAGGGGACTCGACTCAGCTGGTTGCCAACTGGTTGTATTCTGGTTGTATTTATGTAGAAAAGCAAGGTTACTGAGCGCCTATGTCATTCTGCAGTTAAATCGCCGTCCTGCAGCAACTACGTCACTATCTGTTGAAGAATTTCTCAATTTTTGTTTAAAATCTATGACGTTCTGGCTGAGCTCTGAATGTAAGTGGTTAAATGTGTACTTGTGTGTATGTAGATGGCAACGGATTTGTGATTTTCACAGTTAATTTCTGTATTATCACAAACAGATTGAATGTAATTGCTGACTTTAGTATAAGCCAGCTGCATCCTGTTTTTTTAATGAGCAGATGTGGAAATGGCACTTTTTCTCCCCATGAAACTAATTGTATTTTATTTAAAGATGAAAAAAAAAAAATCATCAACCTATTTTCTATTTTAAGGGTGCAAAAAAGTTGGAATATTCTAAAAATACAACAGATCAGTAATAAATGAACTGCCATACAATAAGTATACATCAGTGTTTTTGAATCAAAACAGATTTGATGTCATTTTGGCTCGCTTGATTATATCATCATTGTACCTTTTGTGTGTAGCTGCCTCCAGCTCCAGGATGTTGAACTCCCAGCACTCCTCATCATTCAGCATCTCAGCGATGTTTGGAGGGACATCATTCAAAGTGACTGGGATGGCCAGCTGACTCTGACTGATGTCTAGCAGAGAGACAGAAGCACAGGCACACACACACACACGTAAAAATGTGAACTTAAAAAGGGCAAATGAACAAAGCTCTGTGCAGGGTTTGATGGATGTAAAATGAACACTTGTGCTGGCTCTGTAACATTTATACCCACGTGGAAACCTATCAGCTAATTGTCTTTTAGACTGTGGTTGAAAGATGGTGTGCAATAAAATTGTTTAAAGAACTGAAGGAGTCCTGATGGCGCTGCAGTTGAGGATACAGCTTTCAACTTAATGAAAAATTAGGCAATTTCTCAGAAAATTGACTCTTGCTTTGGATCATCTCTCAGTTAAGTGCTCTTGTGACTGTAGTCATTATAATGGGGTTACATAATAAACTGAAATGGAAAAGTACACACTGTAAAAAGCTACAAGAACAATGTGACTCTTTCATCATGCCAATAACAACCTCAAACTTAATATTTATTCAAGGGATTCAGTCAAGACAGCGGACCTCAGGTTCCTTAATCTGTGTGGCCACACCTGAATAATATCTGTAGTCCCACGTGTTCTTCATTAACTAACAGCTAACTCCTATGAAGTAAGTTACGCTATTGTCAGAGTGCTGCCAGTGTATTTATACTGTTAAATACATACAGATTTTTTAACCCCCTTTTCTCACACCCAATTTGATAAACCCCTAATGTTTATTTTTTGTAAGTTTAGTTATGCAATCTTAAAATCTGACTTTGTTTCATATGTGGTAAGATGATTTAACTAATGAATTCCCAAATTGTGGATATTCAGTATGCAATAGTACCTACTGTATTCCTCTGTGTTTCTTTTTTGTTTTGTTGGCATTAACATTGCATTGCTTTCAAACTTACTTTTGCAGAAAACATATTCATTCCCAGAGAGTCTGCGCAACCCATCCTGGAGGGGTAAAAAAAAAGAAAGAAAAGGATTTTTTGCAAATTATTTTGCCTCTGAAGATAGAAAGTGGGCTAATTATTCTTAACATTTGAATATTCCATGACGATCCCAAAACAAATAATGTGGCAGTCTGACTCAGTATTTTGACTTTCAGCCTCAAGCACAGTGGTCCCTACTGAAGACATAACAGCAATTTCCTTAAAACAGTTGGGCACAGCAGCTTTTAAACACACAGTATGCAAACTGGACTAAAAGGTGCATTTGTTTGGGGCAGTTCTCAGCAGTGTATCAATCAAGCATCAAAATAAATCCACCGTGGAAGTTTAAAAAACTGCTATTCATCTCGAACTTGCATTTGGTATCTTTCACTGGAATTTTCAATATGAGGTCCACAGAGATCTTGGTGCCACTGAAGGAGGCCATCATTAGGCAGTAAAACCAAAATAAACCTATCAGAGAGATAGCAAAAACTTTAGGAGTGGCAAAATCAACAATTTGGTGTATTCAAAGCCAGATTAGACTTTGCCAGAAAAGAGTCTGCACAGTTCTGATAAAACAAAAACAAAACTTCTTTGTAAAGATGAAACTAATCCAGAAAGAAGGGAAGAGACAAGGATGGAGAAGGAGAGAAACATTTAATGATCTAAAGCATACCACATCATCTGTCAAACACGGTGGAGGCAATGCTATGGCATAGGCATGTATGGCTGCCAGTGGAACTGGGTTACTAGTGTTTATTGTGACTGCTGATAGAAGCAGAAGGATGAATTGTGAAGTGTACAGGGCTACACTCTCTGCTCAGATGCAGCCAAATGGTGCATAACTGATCAGACAGTACTTCACAGTGCAAATGAATAATGACCCAAAGCATACTGCAAAAGCAACCCAAGGGTTTCTAAAGGCAAAGAAATGGGATATTCTTCAATGGCCAAGTTAGTATGTATGGCCAAGTCTATGTCTTGGTGACCACTAAAATTAAACTGAATTTACATAATGCTTCAGGATGGTTGCTTAGAAAGGAGAATAGACAGAGAATAGCAGATGCCCCTTGCTAAACAAACTGCTGGGTAATGCCACGGTGGCAATATCCATCTTTTGCACATAGTCTGTGGGATTATTGTGCAGTTTTTGCAGAAACATTGTCCTTGAAGCAGGTGGCTAACTGATGTGTTTTTGTTAGATTTTGGAAAACATAGCAGATCTATGCCACAGAGGAATAACGTATATTAGGCTATGGATTAATTCGTTGATACATTTTGTTTTCACAGGATTTATAGGTAAACTCAGTACCAGCTGTCTATAATATTGCAGCTGTTGGAACCTAAAACTTGCTTTCAGAATAGAAATGTATGCGTGCAATGACTCACCTCATAGGCAAATTCAGTAAATTTAAATTAAATAAAGACTGTTGGCAATACCAAAATATAAGTGTGATTTTTGAAGCCAAACATTTCTTGGTTGAACACAAATGCCTTTTCAGTTTTATACGCATGAGGTAAGAACAGTTTTATATTGTGATTAAAAAGAGCCCATTTCTTACCTCTCCTTATAAAGTGTTTCAGGCATCTTAACTTATGAATGAACATTTAAGCACAGGGTGAGTATACTAAGTGATTCTTACACTCATGAGGCCCCCAACCAGGTCGCTTGTGTGTGGGTCATCTTCTTTGGAGGCAAGCTGAGGGGAGTAGAGCTCAGTTGTCCTCAGGATCTCCAACACACGGTCCAGAGCCTCAGCTACTGTTACTGGACTGCTCTCCTGGGCTGCATTGATGATATTTATTACCTGGGGATGAGGAAAAAAGAGTGGTCAATATTTTGCTGCAAAGCAGACACTGGAGAGAAAAGAAAAAAGTAAAAATAAAAAAGACAAAAAGCCCTCTGCAATACATGCCATAACTGAGTGTTCCTTTGTTTGTGGGTGTGTCATTGAGAAGTGCATGTGATGCTGTGGAAATCTTCTGTGGGCTTAAACAGCCAAATAAAGCTACAGTACTTATCAAATAGACAAGAACATCACAGGACCTGCAACAGGAGGCAAAGTGAGACAATGTGACTTACTGCCAAACTATGATCCAGCCTGCAGCTTGTTCGTGGTTAAAATTGTTGCTGCATCATGGAGAATCCAGTGAACCAAAATCAGAATGCTTTCATTTAAATGCCCTGTTCACAAATACACACATTTAAAATAGAGCTAAATATTCACCCAACAGCGGTGTGGTTTTGAATACAGCTAGCCTTTAAGTGCTGAGTGTTTTATATTGTGCTGAAACACTCGGTTCTCACACAGAGAGCAAATGCTGAAGGGACTTCTGGAGAGCTGAATTAATGACTTTCATTCAAATGTATTGATACCTTGGGTAGGAGCTATACAGTCACATCAAAAATGTATTTTTCACAGGACTCTATGCAGTCCAGTGAAAAACTAAGTACACTTACTGTTTACATTGGAATTAAGAGGGTAAGCAGCAGCCAGCTGCTGCAGATCAAATGCACTTGATTAACTGATCATCAGCAAGTATGAGCACCTCTATAAAAGCAGAGGTTTTGGCAATTTGCTGGTCTAAGCATTCAGGTATGTGTTAACACAATAATAATAATAACACAACTATCTTCCCAGGAATGGACATCCCAGCACATTCGCCACAAGGTCAGACCGTGCAGTGTTCAGAGAAACTGCAAAAAGAGCTACATCTCAGACTCTACAGGCCTCAGTTAGCATGTTAAATGTTAAAGTTCATGACAGTACAATTATAAGAAGACTGAACAAGTATGGCTTGTTTGGAAGGGTTGCCAGGAGAAAGCCTCTTCTCTCTAAAAAGAACATGGCTGCACAGCTTAGATTTACAAAGCTGCATCTGAACAAACCACAAGACTTCTGGAACAATCTCCTTTGGACTGACGAGACCAAAGTGGAGATGTTTGGCCATAATGCACAGTGCCACATTTGGCCCAAACCAAACACAGCATATCAGCACAAACACCTCATACCAACTGTCAAGCACGGTGGTGGAAGGATGATGATTTGTGCTTATTTGGCAGCCACAGGTCCTGGACACCTTGCAGCCATTGAATTGACCATGAAGTCCTCTGTATATCAAAGTATTCTAGACTCAAATGTGAGGCTGTCTGTCCGACAGCTAAAGCTTGGCCAAAACTGAGTCATGCAACAGGACAATGATCCCAAGCACAGCAGCAAATCTACAACAGAATGACTGAAAAAGAAAAAAATCATTGTCTTGAAATGGCCCAGTCAAAGTCCAGATCTCAACCTGACTGAAGTGCTGTGGCAGGACCTTAAGAGAGCTGTGCAGAAATGAGAGTCAACAAACATGAATGAACTGAAGCAACGGTGTAAAAGAAGAGTGGGACAAAATTCCTCCACAATGATGTGAGAGAGTGATAAAGTCATACAGAAAACTATTACTTCAAGTTATTGCTGCTAACTGCAAGCTACTGAATCATGGGGTGTACTCCGTTTATCACAGGACTCTGTGCAGTCCTGTGAAAACTTTCTTCTTCATGACTGTATTTATGTTAATCTGTCTGTTTCTTAGCATGAAGTTTAGACTATATCTCACTTATTTATTATCTTATTATATGTTTGCCTATTAACAGTCACACGGGCAAACCCATTCAAACCGTTTTAAATTTTGTGTCACCAGTTTACTGTCTGAGAAAATGTGAAATATGTTCACACACCTCCACTCTGTTCCTGACTTAGTTATGGTGCTGGACAATGGTCAGGGAAGTGTTTTCGAAGAACGTTACGAAGGCACAGTAAAGCTGACTTTTTGGAAATAAAAGTTCATTATTTCCTCTTTTTATGCTCTGACAAATGTTTAATATGTGTGAAATGTTGCCATAATAACCATACGAATTCTGGAGTTATAGCTAAAAAACGTGTTTTCCTTGTTCCAGTGACCTTTGACCGCTTAGTTCTTCTAAGTTCATTGTTAAGTCCGAGTGGAAAGTTTTGCCAGATGTATCGATATTCCCTGAAGACGCTCTTGAAATATCGTTTTCAAGAGAATGGAACAGACAGATGGATGGATGCACACACTGAGGGATGGACAGACAGCCCAAAAACATATTGTCTCTGGCATGGAGGCTTGACTTCTTGTTACTTTTATATGTCATTTGGTATGGTACATTTGACGTGTATTTTACTGTGAATGAAAAACTCTACTGTTTGTTGAAAATGATTCCCAAAAAATGATTGCTTTCTTAATGGATGGGACTGTTGGATTTACAAAATGACTGAATGGCTAAAAGCAGCATACCTTGGTTATCGGAGCCTCGATAGTCATAGAATGAATCCTGGCCACAGAGGAGTATCTTCGATTCTGTAAACTGGGAGCTGCAATTTAGAAAAGATTATGATGTTGGTATTGTGATAACTATAGTGTGGCTTGTTGATCATCAACCTTTTAACATAACATAATAGTGCTCACTAATAATAACAGTTTTACAGGGTTTGGTTTTAAGTTGTTGGCCCTCATCAAAATGCTCATGAATGAAAGCGAAATAAAGAAGAAGAGCAATGTTCTGAGGGAGAGCAGAGGAGAAGCAGCATGCAGCTGAGATACCTTAAAATAGCAGCAGCTGCGTCAAAGTGAGTTGAGGAGGGAAGTATGCATGTCATCAGCCCACAACATCTCTCTGTAGGATCTCTTTAGTTTGAGTACCTACCATAACACAGTCTGACTAACTCTCTCATTTGCTATCTCCAATCATCCCCCCTTTCTTCATTTCTTTCTTTACCCTCTCCTGTTTTGTGTTCCCTCTTTTACTTTGTTCACATTGCATTTTTTTGCATTCTTTCTGTCTCTTACTGTTGCTTTCTCTTTTAGAAAGACACAAACTAGAGTTGTACCCATGCAAACAGAGGCTCAAAAACATATAATGCATTTGAATTATTCTTACCATCACTACCATGGGAGCTCAGCGATTTGTCGTCAGCTGAATCTTTTCTTCTGTCTCTATGCCGTAGAGCATAGCAGTCTGTGGATGGAAGCAATGGATCTTAATACTGTCAAATAATATCATTTTGGAAAATGATAACAAACATGAACTTTATTTACTTTTTGAATTAATGAATCAATAATTATGAACAATAATATAATGTACATGAGTCTGCATAGTGAATACTTTAGCCACTTTAATTGAATTTTATAATTTAAATTATTTTTTCATGTTAAAACTTACATGTTAAACTTACATGTTAAAACTCTGTGTACTATTAGGCTGGATTATGACTTTTACTAAAAGTCTAAGTACTAGTTTCACCACTTGAAAAAATGGTTATTCAATATTCAATATGTTCAACACAATGTCTTACTATCTGTATTAGGGCAGGGCTGCACATGAGCCTGAAATACATATCCAGTGTTTCCTGCATTGTCCTGCATTCTACATTGTCTTTCTTTTTGATCAAATATTCTGATTTTTTGTGGCCCCCACTGCCTTGCTCTTGGTTCCATTTGTGCCATCCCATTTAAAATTATGTAAATGCCCACTGGTTGGATGCTGTGCAGATAGTAAAGCACCATGAGGCAAATATATGATTTGTAACATTGGGCTGTATGCTCGCTTCATTAGATACACATTGCTAGTACTGGGTTGGACCCCCTTTTGCCTTCGGAACGGTTTTAATTTTTTGTGGCACAGATTCAACAAGGTGCTGCAAACATTCCTCAGAGATTTTGCTCCATATGCAGTTGCTGCAGATTTGTCAGCTACACATGCATGATGTGAATCTCCCGTTCCACCACATCTCAATTGATTGAGATCTGGAGACTGTGGAGGCCATTTGAGTGCAGTGAACTCACTGTCATGTTCAAGAAACCAGTTTGCGGTGATCAGAGCTTAACTGAGATTGTTCAGTTTTGGTGAGGCGAACTGTCGCCTCAGTTTCCGATTCTTAGCTGACAAGAGCGGCACCCGGTGTGATCGTCCACTGCAGTGGTCCATCTGCTTCAAGGTTCGACATGTTGTGCATTCAGAGATGCTCTTCTGTTCTTGGTTGTAATGAGTGGTTATTTGAGGTACTGTTGCCTTCCTATCAACTTGATGACCTCTGGCATCAACAAAGCATTTTCGCCCAGAGAACTGCCGCTCACTGGATATTTTCTCTTATTCGGACCATTCTCTGTAAACCCTGAGTTTTAGGCCTCTGTAAGTTATCTTCTCCAAACGGAGCCTATTAAAAATCCTACTATTCTATATTTATCTATAAGTCTTGTGAGAACCATAAAATACACTACTGAAAATAACAGATATGGGAACCGTAAAAGAAAAAATATTGTTGTAAGTTACCTGAGTGAGAATGTTCCCCACTGTATCTCTCTTCCTTGTTGAACTTGTGGAGCTGGTAGACAGACAATAGCAGATGATTAAAATCTAACACTGTGACGTTTGCCTTTGCTATGATGAATATAATCAGCCTAATTTTACTTCTGTTAATTAAAGACTTAATTTAATTTTCTTTATACTTTTAAGATTAAAAAAAAAAAAAAATCTCATCTCAACCATCTGTATCATTTTAAAGCAGTCTATCAAAATGCTTGACCTGTGCATTTAAACTGCAAGGAATACACAAGCTTATATTACTGTAACAGGGCACTGTGAATACAACCTATGTATGACTGGTGAATTCAGTTATGAAAACAGTAGTAAAGTAGTTGGGTAAAGTGGATAAAACATTAGTGATAGCAGTGCCCCACAAAGCCTGCAGTGTGTCACCCACATATTTAATCAAAATGGATTTGTGTACTATGTAAAAATGGCATATCATATTATAAAATGTATGGATACAGAATATGTTCTTACAAACTCAGTAGCAGCTAAACATAATGCTAACAGCTAGCCTCAACTGCAATTCGGTGTTCTTTGTAAACCACCCTCTCTCTGTGACACATAGACACAACAGTTCTTAATTCAAGGACCAAAAACTAGTTAGCAGTTAGCACATTAGCACACAGGCTGAAAGCACAGTGGATGATACTCGTAGTATGGTAATTGCTTTTGATTCTTGATTTAGTGAAATTTATGCAATTCTCAAGAGTCAGGCTACCTGTAACTCACATATTTAAATGTATTAAATCGTACATTAATTTATGTATTGATTTAAACTAAATTTTGTGACAGACAAACCTAAAACAGTATACACTATATGGACAAAAGTACAGGGCCACCTTCACATTACACCTTCAGGAGCTGCTCAGCCATGGAAATCCATGCCATGAAGCTCCCAGCGCACAGTTTTTGTGCTGATGTTAATGCCAGGGGAAGTTTGGAACGCTGCAGTTACTTCCTCATCATGGTGACTTTTACGCACTATGCGCCTCAGCACCCCGCTCTGTAACTTTACACGGTCTGCCACTTTATGGCTGAATTGCTGTGGTTCCTAAACGCTTCCACATTGCAATAATACCACTTACAGTTGATCACAGAATATCTAGAAGGGAAGAAATTTCCTGAACTGACTTGTTGCAACAGTGGCATCCTGTTACAGTGCTATGCTTGAGTTCAGTGAGCTCTTTAGAATGACCCATTCGTTCAATTCAATTCAATTCAATTCAATTCAGTTCAATTCAGTTCAGTTCAGTTCAATTCAATTTTACTTGTATAGCGCCAAATCACCAGAGTTATTATAGTTTTATATTTTCTTATTAGTGTTTATTTTTTATTTCATTTTCACATTTTGTTCTTAATTCAGTTTAGTTTCAGTTAGTTCCCAGAGTGGGTTTGCTCATTTCAGTTTCGTTTTTATTGTTTGAAAATGTTTAGTTTTAGTTTAGTTTTAATTTTTTTTAAGTACTATTGTATTTAGGGCAGATGCCAGAGGCAAGATTTAGGATAGATATTACAACATAAACAGAACTTTGTGAAAGCAGTTGACTCACATTCTTGTAGACATCCAAAGTCTCAATGAACATGTCCATCAAAGCCTCATCAGGGAAGTTGTGATAACAAATTTTACCAAATTAACAAATACTGAAACTAAGGATATTTCCACTATATTATTATTTTACTTCAGTTAGTTTTCAAAATTCACAAAATCATTTCAGTTAGTTTTAATTTTTCTTCAAAAGTCTAGTTTTTATTTTTATTTTAGTTAACTAAAATGTTCTGCACATCTAGTTTTAGTTTTTAGTTTAGTTTTAGTTAACTATAATAACCTTGGATCACACACATTTGACAGCTGAATCTTGGTGTAGTTTCCAACTCTCCACTGTGAGTCTGACCCACACCAGTATGTCCCAGCTTCCAGCTTCCAGCTCTGTGATCCTCACCTTGCAGTGTGAACCTGCTTTGAATTGCCATGTCTGTGCAGTTGTTGCGGTGGTCTCCCTTACAGAGGAACTTCCTGTTATCCCAGTGTTGTGAAGGATAAGGACACTGCAAAGTTAGTGGATATCCTACAGTACCATTTATTTTAGCTGACTTGACACAGCACCACTCTGTCAGATTGAAAGAGAAAATTTGTTTCAAAATCACCAAGTTTCTTCAAAACAGTTTTGCAGAAGTCACTCTTTTGTTTAAGCTGATGTAACAGGGTATAACTATGACCTCTCACCTTTGACCTCTAGCTCAACAGCAGAGAAAACATCCATGTCAGAGTTTCTTTGGACACCACAAAGGTATGACCCTGAATCGGTTTGGGTCAAACTGTTAATGGTCATTGTGAATTTGCAATTTTGCAGTGTGAACCTGCTTTGACTTGTCATGTCTATGCAGTTGTTGCGGTGGTCTCCCTTATTGTCAGAGGTGATTAGTGCCTGATGCAGACATGTAGAGGGCTGGTTTCCTCTGCAGATGTACTTCAAGTTGTTCTGGTACTGAGACTCATACGGACACCTGATGGACTCTGAATATCCCTCATAACTTTGGATTTTCATCACAGTGTCACAGCAGCTGTCTGTCAAGAAGACGAAGAACATTAGAAGACATGTTACAGCCACACACACACACACACACACATATTTATATATTGTAAAATGACTATGTTGAATTTAGAGCAGAAAAAGCTGTTAATCCTGTAGCACTTATGTTTCTTTGTCACATCATAACCACTGCAAACACAAGCTTCTTTTATTTATGAATTATTTACCTTCAACTTAATTCTTTATGAATTTTCTTTACAGTCAATATACAAGCGAATTTTGGGAAGACTTTTACCTTGCATTAATTCCAGCTTTACTTCAGTGTAGAGATCTATTCCAGTTATGGTCACCCCACACCAGCATTTCCCAGCATCCAGAAATTGAAGATCAGAGATGGATCACGTTGAATATTTGTATTGCAGTTTCATCACAGATCGAGTATTTATTTTTCACTGGTTGCGATGTTGTAATAAGATCATCATCATAGCCACAGTAGTTCTTACACAAGTACTTCTCATAAGATTCATAACCCTGATCATAGTAACAGGAAACATTAACCCCTCTCGCCAGATATCCAGTCACATGGGTCATTTCCACGTTACTTGTCACACACCTCAGAGCAACTGAGGCAACATAAGAAAACACATAATTTTTTTAAATTTTGTTATGTGAACTTTCATACTAAGAGTATTAGTGCTGTATAAAGAAATTACCAAGAACAATACAAGGTGGTATTCTGCTCTTCACTGTTAAAACAGATAGATTTACACTTTTTAATCTACATCTACCTTCAATCTTCATCTGTTTACTTATTTAAACAATTTACTGCAAATAGTGAACAGCAGGTGTTTAAAAGCTAATATATGCCATCTAGCTGTGAAAGAAGTATTCAGAGACTTTACATAAACAGGATTGGTAAAATTAAGTCTTGCAGTGAAAGACTTAAAAGTATGCAAGTATATTTAGGAAACTGTACTTAAAGGTACGGTCAGTAATTTTTGGAGTTTAATAGAAAAAAAAAGAATATTGTACTCATAAATATACATTGGTTAGTGTGTAATTACTTCTTCCAACAAACTGATGCATTCTCATAAACTTAGAATTAATCCATTAAAAATACATAGGAGCAGGGGCCGGTTTGTGGAAGTCGTCATGTTGCCCCGCCATCTTGAATATAGTGGCTGAGATGGGCATCGCCGTTCTGCCTAATCGCGTTTTATGTATGCAGCTAAAGACCAGACACATACGTAGTAAAAGGTGGAGGAGAAGAGAACTCGTAGGCATTCGAGTGCCGTGGAAGCAAATTTTAATTTGTGCCCGCACCTTCAGACTCAAGATATGAAGGATCATACCTATGTTTTATCATCTGAGAAGGGGTCCCCTCCACTAATGAAGGGAAAATGCGAAGGAAAGAGACAACATGACCGGCGTCTGGATAAAACGTCATTCCCTTCCTCCCCTCCTTAAGCCTCTTCTTCTGAACTGAAGTCAGGGCTCTAACACACAAAAATGTGCATAAACATGCTTACTTATTTCCAATATTGTTGCAATTATTTATTGTCAGCAAAATCCCACTTTCCCTCTGATAAACAGTTTCATTACATTCTCACATTGTATGAGAGTTCTAAGTGTCGGAGTCCAACAACGTTAGATCCACTTCAAAGAAAGTTTCACTAGCACTGGCTAACCGTTACAGTTGCGCTTACTGACAGAACAGTTCAGGATATCCTCAACAACTCACCTCAGAATCGCTGTCATCGGTCAGAAGTAGGACTGAGCTTCACTGACTCATTGACCCGTATTGGACTCCTTTCACAAAGTTTTACAGACTCCTCCGGAGTAAATAGACGTAAATGCTTCTCACCCAGCATGCTGACCGTTGAGGTAAACAGCAGACTGACAGCCTACACACACTACAGATGAAAACATGTTTTTCCTACAGCGGCCACCATAGCTAGGATTATGCACTTGAATTAGGAGGGGTAAGAAAACAGAATTCAGTTGACTGCAATCTGCAATCTACTGACATCCAGTGGTGACATTTTATTCCCTGTACCTTTAAAGAATTGAAAGTAAAAGCATTCACCGCAGGAAAATGGGCCCTGTGAGTATTCTATCATATATATCATGGATAAATTTAAAGCAACATTTTGTTATTGTAATTGAAGATTAAACTGTTGATTTTGTTCTCAATTAATTAATTTCTTGGCTCGTAAATATTCAGAAAACAGTCTTAAAACTTAAAGTGACACCAAAGTGATAAATCAAACAGGATATTTGGGTACAGATGAGACCCACTGTTTGGCCACAGATGTGCACTTATATTTCTTCAACTGCTTAAAGGAAATTCTTTGTTCAGCAGATTTCTTCTCTTGTTGTGAAGTTTTGTAGTCTGCTTCGTCTCCAACTGCATTGTCATAGTGGCAAACGATGCTCTGTTGTTTGGAGGTCTGCCTCTTTTTGTACACCACAAGTTCTTGATTTACAGAAATCTAAAGAGGAATCAACAAACAAAAAACAGATGAATGAACAACATGTTACAGAGAACCAGGTTGTTATGATTGGCAATACCGTGCCAATCTATGGCTGATCCATTCACTTCAGTTATATGTTGTTTACAACATATAACTGCACTTATAGCACTTATGGTAACATGTTATGTTACTGATTGTCTAACATAACATGCTACCAACTCCAGTAATGTTTTTTTACTTCATCTGTCTCACGTCAGCTCTGCTCCACACACAACATGTGTGTCTCTGTGTGAGGAGCAGTAAAGGAGGTGCACTTGGACAGAGAGGAAGAAAGGAGAAACTAGCATGACTCTAAATGGGAGAAATATGGTCTCTCTTTCTAGTCCCTGTCAGTACTCTTGCTGCAGCATTCTGGATTAATTGAATTCTTTTCAGAGAGCTTTTAGAACAACCTGATAATAATGAATTACAATAGTCCAGCCTACAAGTAATAAATGCATGAACTAGTTTTTCAGTATCACTCTGAGACAAGATGGTTCTAATTTTAGAGATATTGCGCAGATGCAAGAAAGCAGTCCTACATATTTGTTTAATGTACACGTTGAAAGACATATCCTGGTCAAAAATGACTCCAAGATGTTTCTAAGATTTTTAGGGCCAAGTACAATAACCTCAGTTTTATCTGAATTTAGAAGTAGGAAATTAGAGGTCATCCAGGCCTTTATATCTTTAAGACATGCCTGTAGGTTTAGGTACCTTTAGGTAATTGGTGTGTGTCATCTGGCTTCATGGATAAGTACAGCTGGGTATCATCTGCATAGCAATGAAAATGTATGCTATGTTTTCTAATAATACTGCCTAAGGGAAGCATGTATATTGTAAATAGAATTGGTCCCAGCACAGAACCCTGAGGAACTCCATAATTAACTTTAGAGTGTGAAGAAGACTCCC
This sequence comes from Paratilapia polleni, assembly GCA_015106735.1. NCBI lineage: Eukaryota > Metazoa > Chordata > Actinopteri > Cichliformes > Cichlidae > Paratilapia > Paratilapia polleni. The sequence continues at coordinate 20,124 of VUQI01058829.1, forward strand.
CATTTACATGAACAAATTGGAGTCTATTCGATAAATATGATTGAAACCACTGTAATGCAATTTCTTTGATCCCCAAGGTATGTTCTAATCTCTGCAGTAAAATATTGTGGTCATGCTGCACTGAGGTCTAACAGGACAAGCACAGAGAGGAGTCCACTGTCAGAGGCCATAAGAAGGTCATTAGTAACCTTCACTAGAGCTCTTTTTTGTGCTGTGATGAATT
>VUQI01058840.1:0-20336 GCA_015106735.1 Paratilapia polleni
GACTGCTTTCTGTCACCTGATCAATATCTCTAAAATTAGAGGCATCCTGTCTCAGAGTGATGCTGAAAAACTAGTTCATGCATTTATTACTTCTAGGCTGGACTGTTGTAATTCCCTATTATCATAAAAGTTCCCTGAAAAGTCTTCAGTTAATCCAGAATGCTGCAGCGAGACTACTGACAGGGACTAGAAAGAGAGACCATATTTCTCCCATATTAGCTTCTCTTCATTGGCTACCTGTTAAATCCAGAATTGAATTTAAAATCCTTCTCCTCACTTACAAAGTCTTGAAAAATCAGGGCCCATCATATCTTAAAGACCTCATAGTACCATACTATCCCAATAGAGCACTTCGCTCTCAGACTGCAGGCTTACTTGTGGTTCCTAGGGTATTTAAAAGTAGAATGGGAGGCAGAGCCTTCAGCTTTCAGGCCCCTCTCCTGTGAAACCAGCTCACTCCCTCTCTCAAAGCTCTAAAAACATATAAGAAACATGTTGATTATATAAAGTGCATTAATATGTTCATCAGTTTAATGTTTTTACTGCTTTACATCCAGCTGAGCAGCAGCAGAAATCTATCTGTTAATAGTTAATAATCTGACTCTGTGAAGTAACTGAAGATATCGGGTGGATGAAGCGCAGCAGAAGAAGGGCGTATCAGAACATGCGAGCAGCTCAGCGCCCCCCGTCCCCTCTGGCCTGTGTGGTACAACATTATATAACATGAAGTGAATATCGTGTTCCTGCACTCTCTCAGCACAAAGAGCTGTCAGTGTGATGGTGGCGGCAGCTGGAATGCCCTGTGGCACCAAGCGCTCATCTGTCACCTGTCAGCGTCCTACTTAAGGTACTCGCTGTGGGAAAACCCCCCTGGCTCAGCGTCGGTTTGTTGTATCATCATGGCGACCAGCATCTCCGCGTCGGTTTGTGTCACACGGAAACGCACTTGTTGAATAAACTCAGCATGAAGTTAACCTCTTCCACCCAGCCCTCCTCTGACAGGCGTCTATTAGTTACTACATCTTGGTAAGTAACATATGCACTCAGCACTTTATTAGGTACACCTGTGCAGGTCAATGCAGTCCAACGGCTCTGCCATAAATTCTACTTTAATGAAGTTTGTTGTCAGAGAGGAGATTATCATACTTTATTTTTTATCACTGAGGTTGTAGTGGGTGGTGTAGGCAGTGCCGCCTTGATGCACAGGTAAACTCCAGAGTAAAGTCACATAACAGTCCCAAGCCAAGACCCACAGGTCCCACATCTAGTGCCAAGACAAAACCATGAAGTTCCAAATCAGGTGGCCAGACAAGACCACAAAGTTTCTGGTTGTGACTGACAAGTCCCAAGTCAAGTTCCCAGTAAAGAACTGAGAAAGAACCAAATAATAACCCCCCAAAAAAAACAAAACAAAAAAGGCACCAAAAAAAGTTTCACATTGAGACTAACAGGTCCAACAACAACAACAACGTGCCAGGAGACCGACGCATCATACATCAGGTACCCAGAGATGACCACCAAGTCCCTCATAATATCCAACAAGTCCCCAAACTAGTCCCCAGTCAAGAGAATAACCTTCAAGTCAGAGTTACAAATCAAAACAGCTTTTGACTGTACTCTAACTGTTTGATCTTTCATCATCATATTTTTATTTAACTTTATCTACTTTTAAAATCTAATCTTCTTTTGTATCATTGTACAAAATCATAAAAACAAAACACAGTATTTCCCACATTATTTCCTCAATGCTGATCTCACACCTGCACCGTGACTCTTTATTCCCAGTGAAGTGGCAGTTGCTTGTTAGGCTGCAGGATGCATGCTGGGCGTGGCTGTATTACAGGCTGTAAAGTTACTTTTTACAGTGAATGAAGCAGTTTTCATTTCTGCACAGAGATCAGTCCATAATAAAAAGTTCCAAATAAAGAACAAAACCATCAGTTTTCAAATAAAACCCAAAGACCACAAAGGGCCCATCATACCTGCCATTTTCACCCTCGCGAACAACGGCGCACACCAAAAGTGACATCACATCCGCTAGCATAAGTCACACTTTGGTGTTGTTTTGGCTGAATATTCACCTTTCAGTTTCTCTAACCTCACGTGGGCGCCCAGGCTGAAGACACAAGTGTACAACTGTGTCGATTTTTCCCGCCATTTCAGTGACATATCAGTGCAGAAGCTCAGAGATTGCTTTGAAAAAAACTCTACGATTTCTTCGCTTCCAGTTTTGATGAAACTTTGACTCCTTTACCAGAGTGCTGATGCAGAGGTTTGGTCTGAGTGGCGACACCAATCGTTCAAGAGAAAATTACAGCGAGTACCCTCAGCGCTGGTATAAACGGTGACGGGGCTCTGGTGACATCAATGTTTGCAGGCAACACAACCAACACGGTGACCATAACGCACCCTTAAAGCTCCAAACCAAGACTGAGAAGTCCAACTACAAGTGCCAGGACAAGACCAACCTATCACAAATTATGTGCGAAGTCCCTGATAACATCCAACAAAGTCCCCATCTCAAGACATTTATTTTCAGTCCCAAGAAAATAACCTTAAAGTCACAGCAACAACTCAAATACTATAACAGTTTAACAGTAACAGTATTTTTGATCTCTTATTTGTCTATTTGCATTTCATTTAATGTATTTTTATTTAATTTTATCTACTTTAAAGTCTAATCTTTGCGGAGCCTCTAACAGTTAATGTACACTGCCTGTGTTCAGGTGTGAGTCTGTGGAATGTCTAAGCAGAAGGGTTTCAGATGCAAAGTGCGTGAATCTGTCATTGGGAATTCAAGGGCTTGGCTGGCAGCAAAATGAGGTCTGACGTTTGGAATGAAAAGAAGTGGATCTGACTGGCAGATAGAGATCTGCTGTCACATGTACGAGTCCAAACCCTGCAGCCAGAAACCCTGAGCAGTGTGGATGATTTACAGGCTCGTATTTCTCTGCATGCATGCGTGCAGGTATGTGTGTGTTATGGTTCATTTATGAACTGTTATTGCTGAAGGTCAAATCTCCAGTTCTTCTTTAAAATCTTCAGCTTCAAAATGTCAACTGAGGTTTAATTTGGATTTAGTTAAATAAACGTGTCACATAATTTTAGTGAGACAGCAGCAGGTTCAGACATCACTCTGCAGGAGGAACGAAGCCAACAGGATTTCTGTCAGTATGAGAGCAAATATATCATTTTTATCCTGTTCACATTTTGAATGTGATAGTGTGTTACCGTACATTCATTCTCAGACCCAAAACAACTTACAGTTAACTGCAAGGGAACATTTTCTTGTAAAATTCTAGCTTAACCAAATGCAAAGACATACTCATGCAAAGACATACAAAAACGGACAAGTCAGAAGACTACGTCCAGGTCCAAACCAACAGTCCCAAAATGAGTGGAAAGTCAAAGCCTACAACTCCAGAGATCACTGTTAGGTCAAGAGCAATTACTTGCAAGCCAGTGGTCATGTCAGGTTGAATTAGTCCTGAGGCAAGTCACAAGCAGAGGCCAAAAATTTGCAGGTTAAATGCCAGGAAAAGACCAACAAGTCCCAAGTCGTGTCCATATTCAAGAAAGAGAGCTCCTAAAATGTCCAACACTGAACGCAAAAGGTTCCAGGTGAAGCTCTCTGACGACACAATGCTGTTTCAAAACAAGAACAAAGTCAAGACCAACAAATTCAAGGTGAACACATCAAGTCACATCACAGGGGCCGCGTCAAGATATGTTATTGGTGGTGTGGTTGTACTGCATGTTGTTGTTGGCTGTATTCTCCCTTTATTTTTTACATTTGCCCTATCTTTACAGGTTTCATTTTACTTTTAAATGCTACCCTTTTTGAATACATCAAGATACATCTACATCTTGAGTAAGGCATTTTGAGTTTGAAATGTGTTGTATAGATAAAGATGCCTTGTCTTGCTTTAACTCGTTAACATAATACCAGATCACCAGTTACCCTTTTAGGATTATGGCTAGCTACATGCTAAACAGAAGCTAGAAGATGTCACCTTCCAGATCATCTCTCCCACATGCATCTTGACCTTACAGTCCTTCTGTTATAAGACTGCTGTTTGGATATGTCAAATAAGAGAAAATTCCATAAATAAGAGTGGATGTGAACCTAACTCTAACCCTAAATGGGTTACCTGTGACTCAGTGGATGTTAAAAGGTTAACTAAAAACACAGAAGACTAAGGATTTCACTGTGGGCTGAAATGGTGGACTCATGTGACATGCTTCTCTCAGTGACTGTGGACTGTTCAGTTTGCTGAGTTGGAAGAGTAACTTTCCATCAGACAAACATCAAATCACTGCTGGCAGAAGTGATTTCGGGGTGTGAACAAGAGGAATGAATACAAATAAAAATATGTAAACCAATCAAACAAATTTTACTGAACATGCAGCTTCACGTCAGCTCAGCAGCGCTGTTTCAGTCTGGCTGTCGGCCACTTTTTGCCACTTTGAGTTCAGTTCCTTGCTCAAGGGCACTCTGTTGCAGTAGGCAGTATTTCTCCTTAGTTCTCCCACCTGCAGTAGTTTATCCCTGCTGGCTTTAGGTGTTCTTCTGGTAGTTCTGTATCCTCCAAACTGTGCCCACACCTTAGCTCTGAATGAAGCCTAAGCTCTGTTAGAGCATCTGCCAATCAGCTCCAACAATGAGGGTTATTTTTCCACTTTCCAGTCACAACAGAAACCTTCAGGCAGCTGATCAGGAGTCTGATCAAGAGAAAAAATCCTGTTAGGGAAAGGTTTGAGTCATGCAAGCAGTCAGTCAGTCAAACTTTTGTTTGCAGCCTGAGAAGACATCATGTCAATCCCATCAGTATCTCTGCAGTCCAGGAACCCATCAGTCACTGAGCAATATTTTGGGGCATCCGGTGTATCCAGGATCTCAGCAGCTGGCAAATGTGATCTCCACGGGTACCGTTTACCTGCACCCAACCAAAGCCTTCTCAAACATGATTGGTCAATAGACAGAGCCTTCCTGAGGCACAAGCAAACTAAGCAGCTGCTTAGGGCCCCCACACCAACAGGGGGCCCCCAAGAGTGCTCTAAAGTCACACGAGACAGGCTGATAAATGTATATTTGTTGTGCGTGTGATATATCAGGGGTACTCATACAAGCCAAAGCAAAATATTTTGTTAATATGTTAACAATCTGACAATGTAACACTACTGATTTAATCATTTCCACCGCCTGTGTCAGTGCTGGGGTCACAATCATGCACGCTGTAACTGTTTGTAAGTAGATCGTGACAAGTATGTCCCAAGAAAGGATTCATCCCTCTGGGGTGGAAAATTGAAAAAACAGGAAGAAAGAAAAGCAGCAGGATAAAGGTATGTTTCCATGAGTAATTACAGTATTTTATCATAAATATTTACTGACAATGATGTTAGTTAAACAAAGGCATCAAACGAGCCTTCAGTTCAGTCAGTGTATGTTAGAGGTGGGAATCACCAGAGACCCCACAATATCATATTATTGTGAATTTAAGCAATCTGCAATATCTGCTGAGTATTGTGATACAATATATTGTGATTTATCACTTCTTTTTCAACTGCAAATCGTGTCCATAAAGGTAAACTTTGTCAGTAAGATAAAGTTCTTGGTCTGGTTCTCTCACTTTTCTCATTTTTATTGCTGACAAACTGAACTGTTTGTATTACAGTCTAGTCCAACTTAACTGAATGCAAACATGTGTGGACCGCTGTACTATTATAAGTATTTTGAAAAGTGCAATTTGCAAAAGTTGTGCAGTCCCTTCAGCAATTGAAGAATTTGAAAGTAATTTACTGTTAAATTAAAATAAACTTAAAAAATGTAGTCTTACATTAAAATAAATATGTTAAATTTAAATAAAATAAAACAAAACATGTTCTCTTAAATTAAAATGTCCTGTTTGTTGCTGCCCTAAAAAAGTTAAAGGCATTTGGACAGTGAAGAAATGTCAGCATTGTTGCTCAGAAAGAGGAGCTATTCAGCATGCTCTGAGGTCAGAGTGTTCCTTTGTGCTGTGATGATATCTCCAGCCATTGAGAAGACTCTTTCGGCTGAGGCGCTAGTACCTGGGACACAAAGGTATCCTTTTGCCAGTGTGGCCAGGAAAGGATAGACTTGCTCATGGGATTTCCACCAGCTTAATGGGTGTTCTGTGAGTGCCAGTGGTGCGACCTCCTGGTATCTTCTACCTCCTCCTCAGCTATGAAAGATAATGAATTTGGTGGGGCTCCAACATCACCATACCAAGCAAGTCTGTTAGCCCACATGACTTCCTCATCTTGGCTGGTATGACAGGGGGTCTGGGATCCTCTTCAGTGTAGCCAGGTTCCTCCTGATGTTCCTGGGCTTCTGGCTCAGAGATGGTCTGCTGCCTCTTTTCTTCCTGTAGAAAACACACAGAGAAAACAAGTGTTTATTATAACTTTAAGTATGCAGCAAATATGTTGTTTCTTTAGTACATTATAGTAAATTTGTATTTAATTTTTAAATAGGACTTTCAGTTCAAATAACTGTACGTAAGTACAAGTTATTGAGATGTGTCACCACTTTGCCCAGGTCTGGAAGAAGACCCAAACTGTCACCCTCAGATGACAGAAAATTGGTTAGGATGTTCAGGAACAACCCAGGAACCACTAAGGCTCAAGCCTACCATGAACTGGAAACTGCTGGAACATCAGCGTCACTGTCCACAGTGAAGCAGGTTTTACATTACCATGGAGTGAGAGGGTGCCGACCGAGAAAGAAGCCAAATTGACACCTTCAAGCTCAACTGAAATTTGCAGCTGCCCACATGGACAAGCCAAATGCCTTCTGGAGAAAGGTTTTATGGTCAGACGAAACAAAGATTGAGCCATTTGGCCAAGAGGTATGTTTGGCGGAGTAAAGGTGAGGCTTTCAAACCTAAGAACACTGCACCAGCTGTCAGGCATGGTGGTGGTACCATCATGCTCTGGGGCTGTTTTCCTGCCAGTGGTACTGGTACATTGCACAGAGTGGATGGAATAATGAAGGAGGAGGACTACCTCCAAATTCTTCAACTTCACCTCAAATCAACAACTGGATGGTTGAAGCTTGGACACAATTGGGTGTTCCATCAGGGCAACGATCCCAAACATCAGAACTGGTTTTGGAATGGATAAAGCAGGCTGACATTAAGCTTCTGGAATGGCCTTCCCAAAGCCCCGACCTCAACCACATTGAAAATTTGTGGTCTATTCTTAAAAGCCAGGTCTGTGTCAGGAAACCAACCAATTTAAATGAACTCTACCAATTCTGCCAAGAAGAGCAGTCAAATATCCAGCCAGAATAATGCCAGAAGCTTGTTGATGGCTACCAAACGTGTTTGGTTGCTAAGGGACATTTAACCAAATATTAGTGGGGGTGTATGTATATATTTGAGTCTGTATGTATACTTTTGACCCTGTGTGGATTAGAGAAAATCCTAAATAAATTCAAACTTGTGCACCCAGTTCTTGTTTTTTAGAGTCATTAAAGACAATCATTCCACCCTGGAAAAAGAACAGTTCAAAGAAATCATTAAAAGCCAAAAGTTACCATGACATTCATGGCCGTGATGAGTGGATGTAAACTGTATGTGGTCTTCACATTTGAATCATGTTCCTAAATGGCCTTGACTATTTTACATATTATAATGTAAAACATTGCATTAGCTAGTTACACTGTGAAGATAACTTTGTTACTGATTAGGCTCTGTTTTCTGTAATGAAACGTAACCACGATTTTTTGAACTAAGGGACTATGCTCATCACATGCTGATGGGATATCCTTTGATATCCTTTGATGTTACTTTAAAAAAATCAATCTGATGGGATATCAAAGGATATCCCATCAGATTGATTTTTAAGTAATATCCTGTTCACATGTGACTAGAATTATCTCATTATGAAACAGAACTTCTTCATAGACTTGGCTCTGATAACAGCCTGACATTATGCACATTATCATTTTGAGGTCTTTGTAGTTATAGTCCACCATTGTTACACCTCAGTTAGCTGGTTGTTTTATTCAGTCAGACCTGTTTGGCTCTTGCTTTGCTTGTTAGTTCCTGTGAGGTATTGGAGTTTGCTATAAGTTGGTAAAATAAATTCATCCCGTTCCATCAGCTGTTTCCCAGGAGCACTGCTGAAATGAGTGAGTGAGTTTTTCCCTCAGATCAATATGGACAAGCCTGTGAGATGTTTTTATTATTGACAGATACATCAGTGTTTAATATGACATGATATGGGTAGTTTTTTTATCCATCTCTGCAAATGAAGAGTACATTTCCTGGTGAATAGTTTGTATTTTAATTATTTATTGGGTTTTACTATTTTAGTTTCTATTTAATTTATTTAATATTGTTTGTTTTTCCTTTTGCAATTTATGTAAGAAAATAATATTTAGATTTATGTTAAACTGTTTGTGATTGTTGTGCCCTTTTGCACATTTCAAAAGCAACTAAAATAGTTAACTTGTTTTGTAAATGCATCATCTGCTGGTTTATTTCATTACTTTTCAGCACACTAGTAAGCCGTGATAATGGTTGTTTTAGATGTACAATGCATGAGCAATCAAGCATGGACAATATATAGTTAATATTGGTGATGCTGAGGTAGGTGGTAGGCGATGGGTTTAGCTCAGGGCAGGGACCTCAAATCTAATTCTGCTTAGCGCTCCATAAAACCTTGAGACGGCTCTGTCAGTAGAACTCAGAATACAAATGGAAATTAGAAAGCTTCTGTCTAACATAAGATCCTGATATAAAACCATGAAGTTCTAAAGGTCCCAAATCAAGACCAACAAACACAAGTCAAGCTCCAAGATAAGAAAATAAAGATCTGAAACAAAGTCTGAAGTCAAGACCAACAAGTCCCAAGTCAAGTTTGAAAATCAGACCCTGAAATTTCTGAACAAGACCCAAGTAAATACAACACCAACAAGTCCTAAGACAAATGAACATTTGACACATGTAATCTCTCTTGTGCTCTCCATATGGTTCAACTGTATGTAACCAAAGCCTGCCCAAGTGTTATTGGTCAGTATAATTTGGACTAGAAACAGAAACCAGAAAGCATTGGGTGATTATAGATTGTGTATATTGATTATAAAAGTTGGTTGTAGCTTCCAGGTCTGAAGTGAAGCCAATGCTTAAATCTGTATTCTGTCTGATGGCCAGCAGGGGGCAACTCCTCAGGTTGTAATAAGAAAGTAAATACTTTCCTGATGAGTTTATGCTCTCAATCGCTGGTTTCAAGTCTTATTGAGTAAAGACGATCTTCATTTTGTAAATTATGGTCCCAGTTAGAGTAACAAAGGACCAGAAAACAGTGCAAGTATGGCGGAGCTAACTTGTGATTGAGAAGTTGCTACCATAGGGGCATGAAGTGTCCCCTCACTCATGATGTCCGGTTTAAAAAAAACAAACAAACAAACATGGTGACGGCCAAATGCCGAATTTGACTAAAACCACTTTACTAAAACCAGACTTCACAAACTAACGGGTGATATTATGTTGGCCAGATCCATCCTTCATACAGTCTGTGTACAAAATAATATCAATCAAGTTCAAGAAAATGTAAGAAAACACGATCGAGAGCAGATGTTGGGGTCCAGGAATTTGCTGAACTTGCAAGAGGAGACAAAGAATTACAACTTTGCTGTATCAGAATTATTTTTTTCTGGGGATTTTATACCTTTGTGACAAAAGGCAAAATTTAATTTAATCTTTTTCTTTTCTTTTTTTTAATTGACAATTTTATTAAGATGCTGCATTTGTAATTTAAATATTTGCAGATAATTAAAATTTTTTATTTAGTTTAAAAAAAAGAATACTATTAATTAAAATACAATCAAAAATAGATTGTCAGATATAAATTTGATAAAAAAAAAAAATTTGTTATTGTTTTGATGGTGATTTGAAGTTTTCAGAGAGGGAACAAAAGACCGGAAAAGTTGTGTTAAAAAAAAAAAAAGAAATATCTCACAACTAATTTGGTTGTAATAAGCAACATGCTCCACTACCTTCTGATCAGAATTAGCCACGGGCACTCTGATTTATGATGATCAGTTTATAGTTTGAATCCAGAGTTATGTAACATCAGGCCTGCGGTGGGAGAGGGACGGAGATTAATGAAACTATAAATGCCAAACTGTGTTTAACTTTTGTGTTAGTGCTGCTTAGAGGTCACCAAACTGCTGCAGGCTGAATAATCTCATCTCTGCACAAACTGAACTATAATTATCAGTGAACGCCTACAGCAACAAAGCCATCATGTTATAAATGTAAATGTATTCAGTGCCAGGACATCAGCTCCACTACAGTATACTTTATTCATTGCACAGTTTTTGGAAGGGTGTTACCGACACATTTTGACTTGAATAAATGTTTGAACCTGCTAATAAAACATGAGTGTAAACCTGTTTTTAATAGTATTAGGCATCAGCTTGCATTCTTCACATGCTCCTTTATGGGAATTGAGTTAGCAGCCAAAATTTTAAGAGGATGAGAGAACATTTTTAAAATACTGTGAGAAAGGTAAACGCAGTAAAATCACAGGCAGGGCCAGAGGGTGACTGAAACTAATCTTCAAGTCATGATATTTACACATCAAATGTGGCAGACGACTTTTTATCTATCTATCTATGCGAGGATCTGATTGAGAGAGGCCATTTTTCCAAAGGTTAGTTTTAAAAAGGGAGAATATTTTTGGAAAAGTAATCTCTCAAACTTTTGAAGATAGTTTAAGGAAGTGAATGGTTTGTGGGCAGTTTTGATGGATAGTGTGGACAGTTTTTGATAATATAGGAGTTTTGTGGGAATTGTGTCAGGACATCTTTGTAAAGTGAGGACGTTCTTTGTTTTTCAAGCATCCTCTAAAACTTTTTTATTAAAGGAAAAAAAAATCAGAAAAAATGACATTTGACAGGAGCGTGAATGGGAAGACTGAGGACATTTATTTTTACAACATGAAGACAGGAAGTGACCACATTTTAGGAGGTTTGTAGTAAGTTGGCACACTTTAATAAACTGACGACATTTTTTAAAGGAAAAACATTTTGTCTGTTCTCATTTCTTTTAAAGTGCTGTGAGGGTTAAGATTTGGATTTAGGGTTAACTTTAGAACTAGTTTTAGGCTAAAGTTGAGCTTAGGGTCTAGGACTTGGTTATTAGGACAGAGAGGGTCCTCATAATTACTGCAAACAAGTGTGTGTGTGTGATTCATCACATTGTGGGGACACTGGCTGTTATAGTCTCACTATGGGACCATAGTGAGGACTTTATTCAGTTTGTTAACCTTTAGGGAATAATTTAGGTCATTACTTTGTCCTCATGTAAAGAGCATGAGTGTGATTTGTCTCCTCCAGGCTTCCGTAGTCATATGGCCTCACTCCTGCAGGTTAGCGACAACTTCTAAAACTTTTGGTTGTTTTATGAAAAACTACGTCAGAAAACTTCAATCTGTGCAAACACAAAAACCCGAGAATCTGTCACCCAAATCCAAACAAAAACCAAACAAATTAAGAAATGTTCATCCCTTCACCTGTCACACAATTCATCAAGGAAAATTTGACTGTTTTTTAGTAATGCATGTGATTAAATGTTTAAAAATCTTCACTTCTTACATAAAGTTTATTTCTCAAAGCGTGGACTGTGGGCCAGCAGTGGTGCTTTCATTTCACTTCGGTTTCACGTCGTCCCTTCGAGCCATCATAACGAAATGATCCTCCGAACACTGACAAATACAGCTGAGGTCACAGCACCTCACGGATGATAAAGAAAACTATGAAACAGCATGAAAGATACAACATGAACTGCCATCTTCTGAAGACACACGACAAACTAATGATTGATTTCTGCATTTTTTATATATAATCATGTTTGCTGCCTACACTGATGCTCACTCATGGAATGTTTGTGAACTGCTATAGAAGACTGTGGTTTCCCTGATTTACATAAGACAGCCAATAAATTAAAATTGAGGAATGATGCCCAAAGGCATGATGGGAGGAAATAGAGGCTCTTGTGGTGTGGGGCATGAAGCAGCCTGCAGAGCTGCTGCAGCTGCTGCCAAAAACCTCCAAGCGGTTTCTAAATAAAGTCTGAGTGAAAAGTGACAGAGGGAGGAGAAAAACCCACATCACAAACATGAACTCTGAGTATGAACCATGGAGGACCAGCAGGGGGGAGCACAGTCCTTCATCTGGGTCTGTCTTACACCAGTTTATCACCTGCTGGACTCATCTGTGACCCCTGTGACCAGAGTCATTCAAGTGTTCAGTTTTTCCTGAGTTTTAATTTTTATTTATTTTTTAAATTTTATTTTCCAGAGTGAAGTTTATTTTTTCTGTTTTTTTCTGGTGGGTGTAAAAGTGATTTCAGCTTAAATGTGGATATCTTCTGTACTTATGAAGTTAGGAGGAGTTATAATAAAGTTACTGTGGAAAAAGAACCAGCTGATTCTGAGGGGGTCAGGAGGAAACACGTGACTGATCTTGTATGAGTTTAAGCATCACTTTAAGCTCCTTATTAAAACTGTTCATTGTTTCTTTTACCTCTTTGATCACTTTCTAACTTCTTTTTATGCTTCTCACTTTTAGCCTTTATTGTTTAAACAGTTTTTAAGATTATCTGAACTCTGTGGTTCCAGTTTTTGGTTGGAAGTCTCTGATCCGTGTGGTCTGCAGCAGGTAAAATAAAGAAACGTACACTCTGAGTTTATATCTGGACTTTTGTTTTATTTTGAGCACCCAGAGAGGAGACGCTGATGCTGATTGGCTGTCTGCAGCAGCTCAGCTGGTCAGGACGGAGGAGGTCGTGGAGGAAGAGGAGGAGACCACCTTCCCATCAACCACCTCCTGCACCACCGTCACCACCCGCTTGGTCGTGGTACTCGAGGAGGACGAGGTGCTGATGCTGCGGACCAATCAGAACACAGTAGAGGTGAGTGCCTGCAGCACCTGTTAGATTCAGTTTTACTCGTGAAAGTGTGAGTCTCACCTGCTGGTGGCCTCTCCGTCCAGCAGCCTCCTGTACTCGGCGATCTCCATCTCCAGCCTAGTCTTGATGTCGAGCAGCATCTTGTACTCCTGTCCCTGCCGCTCGAGGTCAGCCCTCAGCTGCGTCAGCTGCTCCTCCAGGGACGTCACCTGCAGGACGAGAGGGTCACAGGTGAAGCCAAAGAGCAGCCGCACTCAGGTAAGACTCACTCCTCAGAATAAACAGCGTCTCACCTGCATCTGGTACCCAGAGAGCTGCATGGCGTAGCGGTTCTGTGTCTCTGCCAGAGTCGCCTCCAGTGACGCTTTCTGCAGAGGAACACAGCACTTTGTGAAGACAGCTGATCAAAGTGACAAAATCTACAGCTACAGTCAGACACTTCCTCTATTTTTATTTATTTTAGTTAGTTTCGCAAGCAAATGGAAATGTTTCACGAAGTCTTTATTCTAGAGTGTAGTTTTTATTTTTATTTCAGGAACTAAAAGGATTTTTCTCACTAGTTTCAGTTTTCAGTTTAGTTTTAGTCACCATTAAATCCTTGGCTCATGCAACATGTGTGTACTTTCAGATACTTTGGTGAAGTTTGGACAAAGAAAGTGGAAATGGACTGGCGTTTATACAGCGCTTTTCTAGCACCACCTCCGCCTCACATCCTTGGCCAATTTATAATTCAGGGCATGTTGTGAAACTGTGCAGAGTCACAGGTGTGTAGTGGAGGTCATGTGACACTCACCATGCCCAACATGGACTGCAGCTCGATCTCCAGAGACTGCAGCGTCCGCTTCACCTCGCTGACCTCTGACCTGGACGTCTGCAGCGTGGTCGTCTGAGTGATCACCTCTTTGTTCAGAACCTCCGTCTGTGCAGGAAACACACACACACAGGTTAATACACATAAAGAAGATCTCTGTGCTCACAGGAAGTGATGTCATGGCGGTAGGTACCTTGGTCTGGAACCAGGACTCGAGTTCCCTCTGGTTTTTGGCGGTGACGCCCTCGTAGTGCTCTCTGATCTCAGCCATGATCTTGGTGAGGTCCTGCTGAGGAGCGGCGTCCACCTCCACATTCACCTGACCTGTCATCTGAGTCCGCATGGCCAGCAGCTCCTACAAACAAACACCTCAGATCATTGTGACTTCCTTACTCTGTGAGGTTAAACCACTCAAACAGTCATCCAGAGATTGAAATTTAAATCTAAATCTGTGTTTGCAGTGTCTCACCTCCTTGTGGTTCTTTTTGAGGAAGGTCAGCTCCTCCTTCAGGCCCTCGATCTGCATCTCCAGATCACTCTTAACCAGAGTCAGCTCGTCCAGGACTCTCTTGAGCCCAGCGATGTCGGCCTCCACCGACTGACGCATGGTCAGCTCGTTCTCGTACCTGCAGGAGGAGGGACCACAGGTTTAATGTCTGAACCCAGATTTTAACACTACAAACAATTAACAGGATTAATGTGAAATAAATTTGGGTCTGCTGTAGCGCCACCTGTTGGAGAACCTAAGATCAGTGGGCCTTTTCCACAGTAGTAGCATGTGTATTAACACTGGGTGCATTTGTCTTGCTGGAGGTCCCATTCTTGTTCATGTCGGTTCGCTGTGCCATCATTACGTCCTCCTGTGCTTTCTTTCAGAACATCTAGCATAAAAAAAGCATCTATAAGACCTGCAGATTCTCTCATAAGAAGTCTGCTCAGAGCCACAGATGTTCCCTGACACATCCCTCTGATCTCCTGCAGCTTGCTGGAGAGTCAAAGCTTCACCACAAGCTGATTTAAGATTTAAACTCACCTGAAGTCTCATGTTGTCATGAGAACCCCAAGAATCTCAACCATTAGCAACATTTGGTGACATTGGGGAGGAAGAACTCCCTTTTAACCACAGACTATCACCCACTGATTTTGGACTCTGCATTTTGAAGCCCCAACATCAGCATCTTGGCTGCTGCCAACCTGTTTTTGTTTTATATCATATTTGGATGAGAGGGTGGAGAGCTACGTTATCAGCTAATAATAGCTAGTTTGGTAAATGGACTGGTACTTATATAGCACTTTTCTACTCAGTTTTGAGTACTCAAAGCGCTTCATACTACATGCCACATTCACCAAGTCACACTCACATTCATACAGCGCTTTTATCTATACTTAAATGCTAGCTAACATTCACACACACTCACACTCCAATGAATGCATCGGGGGCAATGCGGGGTTCAGTATCTTGCCCAAGGATACTTCAGCATGCAGACTAGGGGAACCACTGACCTTTCGATTAGTAGACGACCGGCTCTACCTCCTGAGCCACAGCTGCCTGTTTGGTTAGCAACATCCAATTAAAATTCTAGAATTTCACTGAGCACCAAAACTGGAGCTCAGACTTCTTGGACGGTCTGTTAGTCCAATTAACCGCACAGCAGCCATATTATTGGTTATTATTATTTTAACATGGGAATCTATGGGGACTGACTCGCTGCTGGAGCCTCTAGTGGACGTTAGAGGAACTGCAGGGTTTTGTTTTTTTAGCTCTGTGATCATAGTAGATTTAGACTCTGTTGTTTCCTGCAGACTCACTTTGTCCTGAAGTCGTCTGCAGCCAGACGGGCGTTGTCGATGTTCAGATGGATGGCGCCGTTCACCTTGGTAGCGTCCTGAATCTGAAGACAGGAAGCAGAGTGTTCATTAGCATCATTCAGGGTAAAAATAAAACTTTATTGATCCTTAGCTGTTTATAAAGAACAAAATAAATCCAAACTTTAGCAGCAGCAGCGTTCAAGTCAACATAATTATAATTCAGTCACATTATAAACAGACATAAAGCCTAAACTTAGAGTGCAGGACTTTTACTTTGAAGAGTAACTGTACTCCAGGAAAACATGTCAGTTTATGTTTCCAAAATAAGATGAAATCATCAGCGTGGCTGCCAGTGAAAACAATAAAGGTATTTTTACAAAGGGGAGTGCCAGAGCAAAGGGTGAAAGTCAGCAGGTGTGTGTCAACACACACACCTGCAAAGGCAGAAGGAAAGCTGCTTTCCCTTTTTAACATCCTGTTTTTACACTTTCTAAATATTCAGATAAGCATAAACCAAGATAACCAAAAAATGCAAAATAAAGAACGTCTGGCCCCTTTCCTAACACCCTGATTTCTGCCACGCCTCCTACCAGTCCCAACCACACTCCAGCTGTCTACATCTGTGCCGAGTAAAAATAACACATTTAATAATGAAGACAGTTACAGCTGAAGCTGAACAAACTAAGGATGAAAAGGTAAAAGACAATGGGAGCATATGTTCTTATACTACATCTAATCTCTAAGAGAGCTGTAACAGTTTGGATTTTTCTATTTTTATTTACTTTTTGGTTTCAATCCAGTTTCATTTTTATTGTTTGGAATTGTTTCCTTTTACTTGTTTTTCTGGATCAAAATGAGCCTTTGGAATCACGACTGGTCCACGTACAGTTAAAGCAAAGCCTTATTTAACTGAAGTCTGTGTATTTTCCTGACATTTCTGCCCATTTAATTAGCTATGTTTATTTTATGCTTGTTAATCAAAGCCCACTTTAAAAACTGGTTAAACCACAATCCTTTGTAGGGTACCAATTTTTTAATATGCAGGAAAATCCCTGGATTTAGTTTAAGAAATTGTTCAGAACAGAAAATAAAGCAATAATACAACAAAGGGTGGACTCACAGATGCCCCAGTCTGCACACACAGATTCAACAAAGCCTCCTCAGACTGTGTTGTGTTATTACATTTGACCAAACTTACTAAAACGAGAGAGATTTTCTGCATAATTTTATTTATTTGAGTTAGTTTTATAAGTGCATATCATTGTTTTAGTTTAGTTTTAGTTCATTATAATAACCCAGTAACAGCGGTGCTAAACTCAGCCTCCTTCCCCTTTAAGATTTCTGTGATCTTTTCTAATTTTAGATCAGTCTGGGTTCCTTCAGGCTGCTGGTTTTTGAAGGCATCTTTCTGGTTAAACGGGAGATTTGCTGCCTTTCTTTGGTGACGTTAATCTCTCTGGCTTTTTCTGTGCTCTTTGCAGCTCCTGATTGACCTGCAGTGCGAGGTGCAGAGCTGCTGAATGAAGCCTTTTATTCTTCTTTCATGTACAATAAGCAGCTTCCTGTCATGTTAATCATCTGACTTTACAAGCATGTGAGGAAGGATCGAGGTTCACTGTGTGGTTTGCAAAGCATTTAATCAGTTAACTGAAGGACAGATTAGCAGAAAGTTGCAGCTCTAAGGTAGAAAGAAAGATTCATTCAAACATCTTTACTGCTCTGAGAACAAAATCCAGGAACAGTTGCTCAGTATTAGGTGGTAGAAGTATAACTACTGAGGTGCAGTAGAAGTTTATTCTTTGAGCATATTATCAGAAAAACAGACTCCTGATTGGTCAGAATGAAATACCAGCCCACCAACACCTGTGGCATGGTGTAAAAAGAGAGTATTAAAATAAAAAGCAGAGGCCCGTCACATGTCCAAATAATACAAGTGTGGAAAAGCTCAGAATAAATTCTACAAAATTAACAAATTATGAAGATAATGATGAACAAACTTCAAAGAAATGCAAAGCAAGAAAAAAAGCTCATAGTGTTAATTAACACAATTCAAATAAAGAACAAAAGAGTAAACAAGCAGTTAAAAATGAACATGAGGAGCAGCTGTCAGATCAGCCATCAGAGCCGTGCAGAGGGAGGATGAGGAGGCTTCTTACCTTTGCAGTGATGTCACTGATGGTGGCGAAGAAGGCGCTGTAGTCCCGGGTGGCGGGGCCAACCTTGCTTTCCACGAACTGCCTGATCTTCAGCTCCAGCTCGCCGTTGGCCTTCTCCAACTTGCGCACCTTCTCCAGGTAGGTGGCCAGACGGTCGTTGAGGTTCTGCATGGTGAACTTCTCGTTGCCGATCACGCTGTCGTCCATGCCGGACATGCTGTAGCTGACGGACGATGAGTAGCCACTGCCAAGGCCACTGCTGAAGCCAGCACCAAGGCCTCCACCCATGGAGGAGGATTTGGAGGAGGAGATGCGGACTCCGAAGCCTCCAGCGCCGCCGTGCACACTGCCGGCCCTCATGGAGCCGCTGGTGGAGGACCTGACGGAGCGGGAGTAAGTGCGGGTGGTAGAGGCCATGGTAGATGCTGCGTTCCTGCTGTGGCTGGAGGCGACAGAGAGAGCAGAGTGAGGAGCTGCGGCACTCCTCCTTTTTAAAGCACCTGCACCCAAAGAGCTGTCAATCAAACAGCAGGTGAGGCCGGGAGCCAGGTGAGGGCTGCGGGGTGTGGCAGAGAGGGGAGGGTCATGGAAAAATGTAACCTTCAAACATGTTAAAGTTTTTATGAGCTCTAAGGTCTGCTTCACCTGCAGGCTCTGTGCGACCTTTAGACCCTGATAGGATGAAGATTAATAAGCAGAACTGTCAGGAAAAGGTTCACTCAGCAGCTCAGAGGATTAACACTCAATGGGCTTCGGTGAAAGCTTCAGTGAATATCAGTAACTCCTGTGGAATGACGGTGGACGTTTTCATACCACCAACAACAGACCAGTGTTAATGTCAGCCTGTAAAATCACACAAACACAGAGGATTCGCAGCTCACAGCTGCACACACACTGGGAATACTTACAGCAAAGAAGCTGACAGAAGCCAGTGATTCACAGCCTGGGAGGTGTTCGTAGCACCCAGAGAGCAGACGCATTCAGGCCTCGTCTGATTTCAGCTCAGCTCAGGTTTCTGGTGGATCTAAATGTCACGACTTCAGTCCAAAGCAGCCTGGCTATCTTTGTTTAGCTGGTTCAACAAAAACAAAACCCCAGTCAGGGATAACAGGCATCACCACAGAGGCTATCCTTGTTAAACCTTTCTGCTTAGGGCTCTGATCTCCTTCACATAAAAGGAGGCGTCTGACGTTATTTCACTCTTCTGCACAAAATGGACCGACTGAGCGCCCTCAGTCAGTGATGTTATCAGACGTTATTTTCCTCTCAGAATGGGAGCCAATGAAAAATAATGGCTGTAATTACTAAACATTTAATAGGGAAACAGGCCATACACCAAATGGCAATTAAGTCATGTAACAATTTTACACCACATGTAAATAATGAATTCAGGAAGACAGAATCACGTACAAATAATTAAAATATTCATTAAGTAACCAGTAAATTGTTTAAGAGTTCTGGTGTGCACACATTTGCTTTTTAAAGTGCAAAAAGTGCAAATGTGCCTAGAAAAAGTGTCCAGTAGTCTCTGAAATGGGATACAGTTTATTCTGGTAATGAAGCACGTCTTTGTCACAGGGACTGAGGTCACAGAGGCAGTTCAACCCTCATGAGATTCTTAGGGCGCTGTGGGTGTTGTGGGGCTGTCCTGCTTTAACTGCTTCAGTGTTACCTGGAGATTGGAGACGGCGTCTCTGGACTTTCAAACTAGGGTCGTGGTCCCCCATTTTTAGACCTTCCCAGCCTCTCTGGGAGTGCTTCTGCCAGGGTACTGGATGGGAGGGTCCACCTCCTTGTTGAACCTCGTATTCAGGAGGAAAAATGTGCTTTTAGTCCAGATGGTGGATACAAGGGAGTTTGCCTAACCATACATGTGGTTTGTGGACTTGTAAAAGGCAGTCGACCGCTTTCTGGGGCGTTCGGTCCCTGTACAACCACATTTAGTGCTTTTAATGCAGTAAAACATCAGAATGCTGCCTGTGAGTGCTACACATTTGGTTTTACATTAGGCTTCTGTTGCATTGAGGGTTATGAGGCCGGTTTTCACTGGAGGCCTGTCAGGACCGATGTAGGAACATGAACACCATCAGTTTAACCTTTAAAGGTTGAACTACTAAACACTCCCTTCCAAACTGTTAATGCCACTTATTCAATCAGTCACCACAATGACGTGTATTAAAGAGGTAAAGCTCACTCTAAATCCACCTGGCACGTTCGCCAAGTAGCTCCAGCAGACTCTGATCTAAAACAGGAAAGAAACTGTACCTCAAGTGAAGGAGTGATCCAAAACCTCTGTGCCCATGTTCATACCTGCCATTATAAAGGCCTTGGATGATCTATGCTCTAAGTATATCTAACCATATACAGCTCCGGAAAAAATTAAGAGACCACTCCAAAATTATCACTTTTTCTGATTTTGCTATTCATAGGTATATGTTTGAGTAAAATGAACATTTTTATTTTGTTCTATAAACTACTGACAACATAACTCCCAAATTCCAAATAAAAATATTTTCATTTAGAGCATTTATTTGCAGAAAATGAAAAAATTGTCAAAATACCAAAAAAGGTCCAGTGTTTTCAGACCTCAAATAATGCAAAAAAACAAGTTCATAT